>AYEL01088493.1:0-21521 GCA_000484575.1 Olivierus martensii
CTGGAAATAAGAATCCATTCACACAAACACATTCACTCTATGCCACTGGCATTATATCCAATAAAAATGGAAATCTGACACCAAGTAAATCAATCGGGAACAATAGAACTAGAGGTAAACAATTAGAAACATGCTAGAATCAAAAGAATACTATTGAACAATCAAAAATACAAGAAATAGCAATAAAAAACAGCTGGAAACACAAATAAACAAAAGTATAAATGCAAGTTAGATCAAATAGTTCAGGGAAACAATAGGAAATGCCACGGAAACAAACAACTAGCTCCACATAAGGCAAACCAATTGAAGAAACATGTGGAAATACCACAAAAACTTTTGAAAGGCTGAAATCAACTTTAATATGAGGAAACAAGAATATCGAAAGAACAAACGAAAACCCCGTTTTGTAATGGTCAATATGGGTAAAATTTCGATATAATAAAATGTTTAATATGAGTATCGAGTAATAATATTGAGATTTTTTAATCTTTGAAATCACGCCTCCAACGTATTGAATGCCACACATCAATATTGGAGACTCCCTTATTCGGGAGGAAAAGTTATAAATGTTTGTCAATCTGACACTTAAGTATCGGGGACAAAATTGTGTGTGTTTGAGTTTTGCGAGAAATGATCATTTCTCCAATTATTACAGTTTATAAATTATCATATTTCTTTTTTATACACATAACTAAAACATCTGTAATGATATACTTGTATTTAAACTGTTTTCAAATATTAATTTCGTAATAAATACGTTTGGTTTCAATTCTGTTACCTTATCATAAAAAATAATACTGTGAACAATAATACTTTAGAGCTATCAGTCTTGTCAATTTACCTCCCATGCTTTGCGTAACCCACCTCTTCTACATTGAATGCGTTTGGGACACGTCTAACGCATCAGCACAGTACGTGGATTGGAAACTGTATCCGATCGTGATTTCCGGTTTCCAGCACCTAGTTCAATGTGACAAACTTTTTGGCCAGAGCTGTACATTAAAAATTAAAAGATCAAAATTATGAAAAATATATTGTAAATTAAGAAATTAAATTAATAATTGAAATAATTAAAATCATTCAGATTAAATACATAACTATATATGTAGTGTTATTATAATATTTGAATAATGCAGACATTTAGACAAAATGCAGATCCATCTATTAATATTAGCTGTATTTTGCATTCCATTTCCATGCTGCACTTAAATCTTCAGGCTGATGATGTTAACAATGTATTTATTTTTCAGTCTTTGTTTGTATATTTACACAACTTCAGCTATTTTATCTTAATCTTTATCTTCATTTGTTTTAAGCACTTTGGCTTTGTCCTTTATTCAATACTGATGTTATAAATGGATATTCTTTACATAAGGCTGTGGATAGTTCTCCTTTCTCAATATCATTATCATTTCTTCATTTTTAATTAAATATGATTTTTCATCTTGAGTATGCAATTTTATATGCTTGTTTTTCAATTGATTTTTTTCTTTTAATAATGGGCCTGTTGTAATTTATTTGTATTTCTTTTCTTCCTGTTATTTATTATTATTGCATTTTTGTGATTCCTGAATAATCTCCTTAGCTGTCTTTTGATCATAGCCTTGGTATTTTGCTTTCAGAAGAATTCATTCAGTTTCTTTGTTTTTTTTCTTCAGTGCTGCAATGAGTCATTGAATACACCATAAAGAAGAAATTGAGAAGAAGAAAAACATAAAAAGATGCATGGATCCTGCTGAAGCAAAATACCATGGCTACTACTGAAAGACAGCTAAGATCATTCAAAAAACACAAAAATGCAATAATAATAAAAAAGGAAGATAAGAGTGAGAAAAAACAAGAAAAGAAATACAAAGAATAAATTATAATAGGCCTATTATTAAAATGAAAAATTTAATTGAAAAACCACAGGATATAAAATTGCTTATTCAGGATTGAAATGCCAAATTTTAATTCTGTAAGAAATGATAAAGATAAGCATGAACCAGAGAAATCCTACTTAGGGTGTACACAATTCCATGATATAATGAGGACCTTAAAATAAATGAAAAATGTATGTGGGCTATACTCACAGAAACTTAAAAACTAGAATAGTGAATATAAAAAGGATATTGAGAAAGGAGAACTATCCATAGTCTCAGTGCAAAGAGAGCTACTTGTAACATCAATATCAAATGAGACCTAGCTGAAGTGATTAAAACAATTGAAGATAAAGAACAGGATAAATTAGCTGATCTTGTGTAAATATACTGTACAAAGAAAAACTGAAAAAAAAATATGTTGTTACATTACCTAACCCAAAGACTTAAGCACAGCATGGAAATTGAGTATGAATTTTACAGTCTCAATTTGATAATTAATGATACTAATTTGATAGATTGTTGTTGTTAATTTCAGCAGCCTATCACTCTCAGTGCCTGAAAGTTTTAATCCCTGCTATATATTTAGCATGCATTGTTGTTTTCAATTTTATAATAATAATTATGTAATAACTTACAATAACAATAATATATCAATCTATAGCACTTATAAGCAGTCCAAAAATCTTTATTTACTTAAAAAACTCTGGAAACAGTTTTTTAAGTGAATAAAGATTTTTGGACTGCTTATAAGTGCTATAAATTGATATATTATTGTTAAATTACCTCAAAGAGCAGCTTGTTTTGTTTTTACAATATATAAATTTGACTACTTTTATGACCTTATCTTAAATAAATCTAGAGTATTTTTATTTTTATTCTAAGAATAATTATATAAAATTTTTATAGAGAACAATAGAGAGTTATGTTGATAAACGATTAGGTACTACATATGGCCCACCTGCTGGTAAATCAATGATAGTGTTTGTTGATGATATAAACATGCCATTTATAAATGAATGGGATGATCAAGTATGTTTTATTAATATTTATATTTAATATTATATCTGTATTTTTTATTTTTAGTTTATTTATTTATTTATTTAATAAAGATAACAAATGAGTTATTACGACAAATGATGGAAATGAATGGATTTTATAGCTTAGACAAACCTGGAGAATTTATAGCTATTCTTGATGTACAGTTTATTGCAGCAATGAATCATCCAGGTGGAGGACGAAACGACATTCCAGAGAGATTAAAAAGACAATTTACAATATATAATTGCACATTGCCATCAGATAACTCTATTGATAAAATTTTTGGTAAGACTTTTCATAATTAAATTTGATAAAATTTTTGGTATATAGGTATTCTCCAGTTTACCCTAAGAATTGAGTCCAAAGTTTTTTATGTAATCTAAATTTTGTATAAATCAGTAAATAATTTTTCAATAAAAATTTATGATCAAAAATTCCCAGGACTAAATAGACTATAGTGACTGCACCTGCACAATGTTATAGCATAATATTGTTCCAATTGAAAGGAATGCAATACTGCATGGAATGATATCATACTAATAATATGATACTAAAGATAAACAATACAAAATATAAATAAATCAGGAACATGAACTTGTCTTTGATTTGCACTTCCAAGGAGTTGTATACATGGGCACAATGTTCTAACCAGAGAAAAGCCATTCTCGATTTTAGCTATCATTCTGAGTATCTCTGTTTATAAAGTTGCTCAGTACACTGATAATTTCATTCGTATTCCCCTAAGATAAGGAGCATATCCACTGCCTTGTCTTCCATTTTATTTCTAGAGTAATACTTCAAATGCAATAGATGAAGAGATGGCACATGCACTTTCCGCAACTAGTGGGTTCAGAATAAATTACATTTATACTAGATAGTGTTGCCACCTGAACGATTTTCCCCTGGACAGTCCAGTTTTTTTTAATAATGATCCAGTAATTGGTTCATTTGTCTGGTTTTTTTTGATCAATTTCAATTTTAAATAGTAGTAGCACTTTTGATTTTTTTTATTCAAAATCCTCATCAGCTACTTAAAGAAAAGAATACCAAAATATGTTCTACTGAACGCAAACTGAATACATAACATTTTTTTAAAAAGTTTCTATAGCAACAAAAATATACAACTTAACATATAACAGATTATATAACATAAAAATATATATACATAATACATTATTTATATATATAAAATATCACATGTAAAATAATATTTAAATTTAACATGAAGAATTAATAACGCAAAAAATAAAATAGATGTAAAATATTTACAATATTGTAATATATTCAAGATTGCTGTTAGACATACACCATTTCCATGCATTATTAACTGTCACAGGGTCCACTTTATTGATTGGTTTTATGTCCTTGTTGCGTTTACTATATATTGTTACTGCTTCTGCGACCCTACCTCTCCTCAGATCTTCTTCTTTCAAGAGTAATTTCACATTATTCCATTCTACATTTAAGTCAGTAGTTAGAGCACGCTGTACTAACAATGTCATTGAAGCTTTATTTTGTAAATCTCTCATGTGTTCAGAGACCCTTTTACTAAGTGAATGACATGTATAACCTATGTAATTAGTATTCATACCAATATCATTATCATAACATGGTATTTCATATATGCCAGGAGAGTAGAATGGTTGACTCTATTTCTTATCGTTCCGTAATAAGTTGAACAGTGTATTCCTCCTATTGAATGTAATTCTTTATCCTGAAATTTTTTCCAATTTTTTCTTGTACCTTAATGTAATGTCATTGATTTCCAAAGAGTACATTGGCTTATTCTCCATTAAAGTATTATCTCTATTCAACTTATGTTTTTGTTTAGAAATTTTTTCCCACAGACGTAAGATAGATTTACTAGAGTACCCGTGTATTACTGCTTGTTTCAAAATCCAATTCAGTTCACTATTTTCGCTTTCATAGGATGTACAGTGGGTAAGAGTTCGTTGGAGAAGTGCTCTGAAGGCTGCCATTTTAAAATGCCAAAGTTCCTTCGAATCTGCTCTAATAAACAATGGTATATAAGAGTCTTTTCTAAAGACACTTAATCTATACTCACCTTCAATTATATTGATTCTAATATCTAAAATATCAATAGAATTTTCACTTTCCTTTTGCTTGACTAGGTTTAATCCTAGGTGTACAGTATAATAAATTATAATGATTTTTAAAATATGCATTTCAAAATTTTTTTACATAATGTTGAATTTATGTGTGTCCATTTAAGTCACATTCTACATATGCCATGTTAAATTATAAGGTAGTTTATTTTATAAATTAAAAAGTTATATTCAATAAATTAAAAAATATTTTAATTTCTATATATTTTTTTAAATTTATTTTAAATATAAAATATTCTTTATTATTATTTTTTAGGTGTTATTGCTTATGGTTATTTTTGCTCTTCACGTTTTAATGAAGATATTGTAAATTATATACCAAAATTTATTCCTGCTACAAGAGAATTATGGCAAAAGACAAAGGTTTGATTTAAGAAATCATTAAATTAAAAATTTTTTTTTATGAGTAATCATTCAATATTTAAATTAAATTATAACATAATGAGGTTTTCTATGCAAATAATAATAATATTATAATTATGCAATACTAATATTTGAATAATAATTTTTACATTGATTAACAAATACATCATATCAGTGATGTATAGTTAGAAGTGGACAGATGGGGCAGTCTGCCCCTGGTGGAACTTTTTTCAGAGAGGCATATTTGGCATTAAAAAATTTTTTTTGTAATTTTGTATTTTAATTATAAATAAAAGAAATAAAATTATCTTAAATTTAATTTTCAAATTGTATCTAAAGAGATTTGATGTGTATTATGTATTTCTCAAAAGAAGGGCAGCAATTGACAGACTGCCCTAGATACAATTTGAAAATTAAATTTAAGAGATTTGATGTGTATTATGTATTTCTCAAAAGAAGGGCAGCAATTGACAGACTGCCTGAGTGGCTCAAACTGTAGCTATGCCACTGCACTATATCTACATTTTACATGATCTAGTTTATGTCTGTTACAGTTTACAAATATTTTTTCATTCAAATAATCATCATCAATATTAGACTTAAATAAAATAAATCAACAAATTTTTTATTGTGAAACCAAATCAATATATTTTTCTGAAATTCAATTTGTCCTGCAACTTTATAATATCAATTAATTCTATAACCATCTTACAGCAATAAATATACAAATGTTTATACAGTAAGGACTCTGAACCACAGACAAACTTTTAACAATAGCTCTCCTGGGATTCATGTCAAATAACCAAAGTTCTGATTACCATCAAAAACTCTTCTTCTTTAGAACTTGATTCAAAGACTCAGAAGTTTGCTTCTGTCTAATTGAATAATCTTTTAAATTTTATATTTATATTTATATTATTATTATTATTATTTAGTAGTAGTAGTAGTAGTAGTAGTAGTAGTAGTAGATAAAAAGAGAGGAGCCTATACAGTCCAAACACCACAACCACCAATGGTCTATTGTGCACCCCCAATCAGATCATCCCAGAAGAAGTCCTGTCTTTAAAACAAACAACAGTATTTTCCTCAATGGGACAATAGCAAGATCCTCCAGAACAAGAAAATATATTCCTAAAAGATCATGCCTAAGCCAAGAAAAGGCCAGACATTCACACAAAATGTGAAGAGGAGTTTCCTCCTCGTTTTGACATCTTCTACAAATAGGATTATCAACAAGCCCAATCAAGTGAAGATGTCTACTAAGATGACAGTGCCCTGTAAGAAGCTCTGTAACAATCCTAACTTCATGTTTATTCAGTGAAAGCAACTCTTAGTTCGCTGAGCACAGCAACCCAAAATTAAAGCCTTTGCCTGCCTAAGACCAGAGTTCCAGGAAATGAACAGCAATCCAAAATTAAAGCCTTTGCCTGCCTAAGACCAGAGTTCCAGGAAATGAGATGCTGGGCCTGCCAACCAATCCTTGATAACCCACCCAAAAGCATTAGGTGCAATGCTCAGGTCCAAAAAAAGGGCGAGAAGCTTCTTCCTTGGCAAGCCCATCAGCAACCTCATTACCCTCAATCCCCTTGTGCTCCGGCACTCAAACAAGTTCCATCCTGTTCTTGGTGGCCAGTTCCTCAATGAGAAGATGACATTCCCAAACAAGCTTAGAAACAAAGTGGGAGGTATCAAGTGCTTTAAGAGAGCCCGACTTTCAGATAGGATGCAAATATGTTTACAAGCATAACCCCTATTAAGATTAATTCTAACATAGGCAGAAAAAGCAAAAATTTCTGCCTGAAACCATCCAAGGGAATAGGAATAAAGCATCTACGTCCTCTCACAGTAAATCCCCACCCCAACTCCAGTAGTGGTTTTAGAGCTGTCTGTAAACCAGACCAAACCACCCTTGATACTGGTCCCAAATCCCCCTCACCAGCTCTCCAAATTGGGAGAAACAACAGTGAAGGGCTGGAAGAAGTTAAATCTAGATACCATGTAATCCTTAACCATCCCAAGAATATTATAGTGTAATCTACCCCATCCAAAAGATAAATGCTCCACTTTGTGGGTCCAAGAAATCCCTCTCTCAAAAGAATGGTGCCCGGGAGGCCTATAGTATATAGCCCTCCCGGGCACTTGCCTCAACAAACAAATACAAAGGACGAATGCCCAAGAGGACCTCAAGAGCAGCAGTAGAAGCTGTCTTCATAGCCCCAGTGATGCTCAAACAGTCCACCATTACACAAATATCGTAGGCTGCATAATAAACAATATGGGTTTACACCACAAACTAGTACAGTTGATGTGGTACTCTATGTCAAAAACCATGTGAGTAATGCTCTTTCTAAAAAGAGTAATTGTTTATTAATTTCCTTAGATATTAGTTCCGCCTTCGATAGAGCTTGGATTCCTAAAATTTTGTATAATTTGCGGAGATACAAATGCCCAGGTAACTTGTAGCGACTGACTGTTGATTACTTCTCAGGGAGGCAGGTAACACTGACACAACAATACCACACATACACGCAACATTTCCATGGGATGTCCGTGCGGTCCTGATTTTTGGAACATTTTAATGAATAGTATCTTTGACATAAAATTACAGATAGGGTGCGATGTTGTCTGTTTTGCTGATGACTGCATGGTGATCATTGTGGATAATGATATTCAGTCTATGGAGAATAAAGGGAATTTAATACTCTCTTTATTAAGTAATTGGGGTGAGGAGAATAAATTAAAATTTAATCTGGATAAGACTAACGTCATGTTAATTTCACGCAAGATTAAGATTATATTTTCCACATTTAGATTCTGCGGTACTGACCTTACCTATGTTGACAGTTTTAAATATCTCGTTTGTATTATTGATAAACGCTTGTATTGGGAGCCACATGTTCGACATGTAATCAGCAAAACAGAGGCATTAGTTAACAAACTTACAATGGTCTCAATGTTACATTGGGGACTAAATTCTAACATAACTGAGACAATATATGAGGGAGTGATTGTACCTCAGCTGGCTTATATGAGTCCTGTCTGGGGGGAATCTCTCGATAAATTAAAAATTAGAGAACTTCTACTGAAATTTCAACGCCGTATTTGTATTAAAATAATTAAGGGTTATCGAACCATTTCTAGAAATTCTGCAATTTTTCTTTCTGGGAGGACACCTTTAGATCTATTGTTAAAGGAGAAAATGGAGTTATATTTCATAGTTAAGCTGGGTAGGATTACATATCATGGGAAAACTTATCCTGTTGACACTCCGGCTGATTTCCAGTTACTTCCTCATCCAACTCAACAATATCATAATTATATAATCTCTTTCACTAATACTAACAGCTTCCATATTTACATTGACGGTTCCAAATTTAACGACGGAGTAGGCTCGGTCTTTTGTGTTCTTAGAGGTGTGGAGGTATTGCAATGTTCAGACTTTAAACTTAATGATAACTGTACAATTGTACAGGTGGAGGTTTTTGCTGTTATTCAGGCTTTAAAATGCATTGAGAAAGATAAACTTCAGGATGTGCTCATTTGTACGGACTTGAGGGTTGTGTTGGATTTTATCCAACACCCAAATATCACAGCAAAATTAGATTACACTCTATATACTAGTTTTCAGAATTGTGCGACCCAAATATGGGACGTGAGTTGGCTGGGTAAAAGGGCAAGCCTCCTGCCTCAGGAATGAACTGCCCGATACTCTGGCACGTGCAGCCTACTTGAACAAATTTACATCTTATAACACATTACCGATCACCTTTGCTAAAAGCTTTCTTTGTCAAAAATCGAGAGACAGCTGGGCTGTCCATTGGGAATCCGATGAGAAGGGACAGATTACACACAAATTTTTTCCTAGTGTTTCCGATCGTTTAAATGTAAATCTCGGGGTATTTTACCATGGGTTAACTGCTCTTCTAATGCAACATGGGAAACTGAATTTTTATTTGAATAGGTTTAAAATAATATAAAATTCACACTGTAATTGTGGGACTGGAGAAGACGATACTGTTGAACATATTATATATGATTGTAAACTCTTTGATTTGTGGCAAAGAAAGCTAATCACATATTTTCACGAACAACTCATTGCTATACAACTGAATATACAACTGAATATGCTATTAAAAATCAGGATATAACTAACCTTACAAAAACATGCTTCATTGAATGCTCTGACAAATATGGCCCATCAAACAGCATTCTTTAAATGCGTCTCTTTTATATAAACATCATCACGTTTCCCCAGTCTGATTGCTGAAACAACTTCTAACATTTTCGTTAAACATCATCACGTTTCCTCAGTCTGATTGCTGAAACAACTTCTAACATTTTCATTACTTTATTTCCTGCATATTCCTACTTTGGGTAATCTGTCATTACCCAAGACTTGATATCTGCTTTCTTTCCAATCGTTCTCGATTTGCTATATTTATAGCTGTTAGGATGGACAGTTGACGGTGTTTTCCTTCTCCTTTTTCGGGTAGGTTACTTTCAGCAATCCGACTTCATAGTTGCCCTTACTATATAAGCTATCTCTGAGCTCGCTCAATTTATTCATAATTCACATCACCCTCTTTCTTTTTACTTTTTGGTATTAATATAGTTAGTAATATCATAAACATAGTTATATATGAATGATGGTATGAGTGAATGTGATTTCTAGGCATTATGCCTCCTCCGGTGTGACAGCATCGTTGCCCAAGGCAGCAGTTCTGGTACATTGGTGGTATATCTACTGTAATTACCACTTTCTTTCCTGTGGAGTGAGATATACCAGAAACGTTGGGTTTGGTTTTGCTGGGGACTAATACTTCTTTCTTTCTGCGTGAATGTTGGGTTTATAAGAATAATTTTAAGTAATAATATACTAACACAATAATATTTTTATTAAAAATAATAATAATAAAATAAAAAATTAAAAAAAAATAATTTCTTTTATTAACATACACTAACATGTTAACAAATATTAACATAGCTTTCATTACTTATTAATATAGTTGTAGTTATCTAACATAGTTGTAAGGAGCTTTTTCCATATAAGGTTCTGTTAGATACTTTATTATTACTGGCATTTTATGTAATATTTTTCGGCATTTTACACCCTTAGTACTCTTTTTGAGTGGAAAGGGACACAAAATTTTTCGCCACCAAAGTTATGATAAAAAAAAAAAAAAAAAAAGGCCACCCTTTGAATCTTTCCAAAGTCAAAATAAAAAAAAAAAAAAAAAAACAGGCCACCCTTTGAATCTTTCCAAAGTCAAAGTCTTTCAGTCCTACAAGTTTTAAGTAAAACTCTTTGCCAATGACAGCATAAGTAAGAATGAGTCTCACAACCATGGTATATATCCAAAATAGCAGCCCTGGCTTAAGCCTCCAAGTCTTACCAAAAATAGCCCTGCAAGCCTAAAGAGCCCTAAAGGCCTTCCCAACAACGAAATCAACATGTGGCTTCCAAATCAAACTCTTGTCAAGCATAACACCAAGGTATTTGACCTGAGTAGAAAACTGCAATCTTTTACCAAAGAAGGTCAGCTCAGTTAACCCTACCGTCTTCTTCGAGTAAAAGGTACAATAACAGTCTTAGCTAGATTAACAGACAATTCAACCCTATTACACCAATAAGAAAATGTATTGAGTGCAATCTGAAAGACCTCAGATACAGTCCTGGGAAATTTCCCCACTACAATGATGGCTATGTCGTCAGCATATCCAACAGTGAAGAAACCCTTCCCATTGAGTAAAGCCAATAACTCATTCACCACAACGCACCAAAGAAGGGGAGAAAGAACCCCTTGCACAAAGAATACTAAGCTTTGAAGGAACAGCTAAATGGGACGAGACAAAAGTGATATTATTAATTATTTACTAATTTGAATTTATGATTTCTGGCATGAATAATTGTGCTGAAATGTTAGAAAATGATGTCCAGTTTCATTTTTGATTTTAAATTGAGCAATTGTTGTGCGAAAAATGGGAGGAAAAGACCATTTAATTTAAGAAATAATAATAGTAGTAATGATAAAAAATAATTCAGGAAATAAGTTAACAAAATCAGATAATTTTTAGAAACAAACATGAATTTTATTAAAAGAATTTAAAAATTTTTAGACTTATTGAAATAGGAGATTGGCACTATCATATAGATCTAATGTAAACTCATAAACAATTCAGAGAGGGAGAGAAGAAAAACAAAACTTATCACTTTACAGGTCACAATAATAAATCTGAAGTTCATGAGAAAGAAGTTAAGAAAATAACTTTGACAGTCGTTCATCAGCATTTCTGAGGGAGGAGAGAAGTCAAATTCTTCCAACCAGATAAATGGTTTTGATTCAAACATCTCCAAGAATATAGCCAGGATTAGCGGACTTTCTAAGTATTAAAAAAGTAAATGGAAGAACTTCAGAATATGTTAATCTTTTCGTGTGTCAGTCGTGTGTTAGTCAAGAGTCTGTAGAGTGTAGTATCTAGGTTATCATCATGTTTGCCATTTCATATATGTGTAGTACAAGTTATTTTTTCCTACTAATTTATAAGAACAATATTGTAAAAATAAGGAAGAACTTCGAAGAATCAGAAAAAATATATTCTCTCTTTCTCTGGGTATGTTGAATTGTATGAGGTGCTATCGGAAAGTTCCTGGACTGGATGAAAAAAAAAATTGGCTTACAGTTCTTATTTTTGGCTGCCATCTCCTTCAAAGTAATTTCCTTGGGAACTTTCCCAGCCGCTTTTCCATGCTCTGAACGCATTGCTGAAGTCTTTTTCTTGTAGGCTGTCAAGTACCATCTGCGATTCTCTTTGAATGTCCGAAGCCATCTCAAAACTTTGTCCTTTCAGCTTCAATTTCAATTTGGGGAACAAATAGTAATCACAGGGAGCAAGATCAGTTTGAGTAGGGAGGGTGGGGAACAATAACCATATTATTGTTCGTCAAAAACACCATGGTTTTAAGCGATGTGTGGGCAGATGCGTTGTCATGATGAACGAGCCAATTGCAGTTGCGCCAAAGTTCTGGCCTTTTTTGTCGCACATCTTCTCTTAAGCGCCTCTAAACATAACAGTAAAAGTCAGAGTTTACTATTGTGTTAGCTGGTATAAATTCCCAGTGAATAATCCCCTTGATTTCAAAAAATGCAATCAGCATGCTTTGTTGAACTTTGGACTTGCGATGCTTTCTTCGGTCTCGGTGACTGTGGGCTCTTCCATTGCGAGGATTGCTGCTTGGTTTCTGGATCATAACCATAAATTCAAGTTTTGTCACCCGTTATAATCCTAGAGATGAATGTTGGGTCTTCATTAACTTTTTCACGAAGGAGCAATGCAAACATTCATGCGTTGCTCCTTTTGATCATTTGTCAAGAGTTGAGGAACAAACTTCGTGGCAATGTGCCTCGTGTTTAAATTTTCCGTTAAAATTTCTTGGCAAACACCATAACTAATTCCAACATTGTCGGCAAGATTATGAATTGTAAGACGGCAGTCTTCATGAATTAATTGACGGATTCTTTCGACATTTTTGGCTGTTTTGCTCGTGCTTGGATGCCCAGAATGTTCATCATCTTCAAATGACAATCGGCCAGCTTTAAAACGCACATGCCATTCAAAAACTATTGTCCTGATTAAGGAATATTCACTAAAAGCTTTACGAATCATTTCTAACTTTTCATTAGCAGATTTGCCAAGTTTTATGCAAAAATTAATGCAAACACGTTGTTCAATTTTACAATCCATTTTCGCAATTGCAGAGCAAATGAAAGTAGCGTTTAAAAAATCCCTTCTATAAAACTAGTATGAGTTCACAGCACGTTGTCACGTGGTTGAATGATCAAAAAGACTTGCAACTGTGTGATCTTGACATACTTTCGTGTTTTTTTGCACCTAGGAATTCACAATGGAGCCAGTCTGGGAACTTTCTGATAGTACCTCATATACATGAATTATTTGGCTTAAAATTTATTAACAAATTAAGATAGACAGTATAATAGTTTTGATTTTTTAACGATTATCTATATTCGTTAATTTTTTTTTGTATTATAATTATAATGAATTTTTCATCAGATTCTTTGCTAATTAATGTATTTGTTTTGTCATTTAATGTGTGTATTGTTAAATGTTTTTAGTTAAATTTATGTACTTTTTTTTTGTAAATATATATTTTGTTATTTAATTATATAAGTATGATTGTCAGTTATTCTCTGATCTTCCAACATCTTTGGACTCTGAGCACTCTTAACTCACGTGTCATTAATAAGAATAAAATCAATTAAATTCGTAATTTGGCCACCTGACAAGATAAAGTATCAAACTTGATTGAATCCCTACAAATGGATATTGAAAAATTATTCAACATATATTAATGTTTTAAAAATTAATTAAATAAGAAATTTGTTTATAGTATAAAAACCAATGAAAAGTTTAGTTTAAATGATCTCTTTAGATTGGAAGGGAAAGGAAAGAATTTTATATCTTTCAAATAAACCATAAACAATGTCTTGAGAGAGAAAATGATGATCCAATTACACCTGCAAGATCCAGATTAGGGGACTTGAAGAACAAACAAGGTAGTAAACCATCTTGTCAGTGATGTCCACTTGCCAATCCCAGTGCTAATCATCTCAATTCATTGTCACAATATTATTTATTATTAGAAAATTTATGAAAATTAAAATAATTAGAATGTACAAATTATGAAATAATGTATCATTAAATATGATTTCATATATATTTCAATTGTAATTAACAATGTTCTACTTTATTTAGCAATTAATGAAACCATTAATTATTAAATAAAAATAGAACATTGTTTAACTGAAGTAATATCCAGCATCAACTGGACAGTAATGCTAGTCTACAAATTATCTTTTGAAATAAAAATTAATTACAAATAATTTTAAAATCAACATATTTCAGTTTTTAATACAATTTTTTTGGATATTGATTGATTTTCTCTTATAAGATATTATTAGGTTGTATTATGGTAACTAACACTAATTTTGAAATTATTTTATTCTTGTTTATCAGGCATGTCAAATACAAGGTGATTCAAATTAAAGTATCCCTATTTGGAACAATCTGGAGAGACAACTCATGGATTTAACATCTCCAAATTTGGAGGATATATATTTCAGGCCATGGAAAAATAATCAGTATAATATAAATTGTAGTTCCATAAATGGCTGATAAGTGAAAATATGGCACTGCAAGCTGTACTGGAGAACAAAATTTGCATAACATGCATGTGAAAGGGTCTTGTATCAAATATGAAAAGTTGTGCGAACCTTGTTGGAGCATTATTCAACAAACACAATTTTAAGCCGAATGAGCGTTGCTCTTAAAGATGTTTTACCAAAATAGCAGAAATGCTGATAAAGAGCTTTGTTTGTACAGGAGATAGAAATCATTGCATACAAGTCCACTAACATTCTGTGCTTTGTGATGAATGGTTCATTGGTTCGAGGAGACAGGAAGCTTTACAGTTCGATAGGATACAGGATGAGGACAGAAACAATGGATATTGCAGATGACTGAAGATGTTGCAACCACTGTCATTGAACAATCTAACAGATACAGCAGAAGAATGCAGCAAGAACATGCAGTGCTTGCATTGTTGCAAGATTGGATTTGCCATACACAACAGTATGGAGTTTGCAGAAAGTACTGGAAGTTTATCTGTATAAGATCCACTGTTTACAACAGTTAAAACTTGGCGATAATGATGCGCATGAAACATTCACTTTGATGTTCTTCGTATGCATGCTGATAAACCAGAATTGGCCATGGAACATCCTATGGAATGATGAGATTCAATTTAACATGCACTGAATAGTGAACACACAAAACTGCTGCATCTGGACAACAGAGAATCATCATGTCCAACAAATGCCCTTGCGTTCACCAAATGTGATTGTATGAATAGGTTTTACCACCATGTTTTTGGTTGGGCCATTTTTCTTTGAGGAAATCAGTCCACAGAGTCCAAACATCTATTTGGTAAGTGCAGCATTTTGTCAAGATATGTTGCAGGTTTTTGACATTTCAGAACTTTAGCAATAAGGATGTCTCAATACAACAATGTTCTGACAAGATGGGGCTCCCCACACATTGGCCATGATGTTCGACAATTGCTGCGACATCACTTTTCAGAACAATGCATTATCAGTTGTGCATTTCCTACAAAATGTCCTCTTCATTCACCAGACCTTACCCCTTATGATTTTGGGACTTGAGGTTACCACAAACACAAAGTTTATCAAGGAAACCTTGAAACCTGGTGGATTTGAAGAGTCATATCACCTTACATGCATGCAACATCTGTACTGATCAGTTATGTATTGCTTGGAATATTCTGTGAACTGGTATCACTTGTTGGCCCTGCAGCATGGTGAACATATTGAACACTGTGAGATTCTGATATGTTTTAAGTGTTTCAGTCAGAAATAAACATTGAGACACATAAATGAACAACATGTAACAAGTTTTAATTTTCTATTTCAGAGGTGATTCCTCTATGTCATTCATGTTAATGTTCATCCCTAGTTCACTTTTATCAGTTTTAAACCTAAAATCTAAAATAATCATTAGGAAAATTTGAAAGAAACTCAGGTTCGAAATTGACTCAACTCAATCTAACCATGTAATCTTAAAATAGTTGACTTGGTCGGAAGACAAGACAAGAGAGAAAATGAAGTACTAAATGTGATGACACCAGGACACAATCTCCCACAGAGATCAGCAGGGTGCACCTGACCCTAAAGGCACTTAACTGTTGACACACCCTTGCATCATCTTCATGATTTCTTATAGTGGCCATCTGAATGCACTTGACTTTATTGGACATTACCCAACCCTACAGGCAATAATACTTTCCTTTTAACTGTTGACACACCCTTGCATCATTTTTATAGCCTCTTACAGTAACCAGTTAGAGGCACTTAACTTTACCGGACATAATAGAGACCATTTTGAAACAAACAGCTCCTAGAAGCCTTTGTTTGCTGTTATTGCATGTGTTTTGTTGGTTCTGTTAGCTAAATCTTTGTATGATCGAGAGTTTGTGTATGTATGGAGTGAATTAATAAATTCACATGATAACATTTTATATGCTGTTGTTTATTGGTAGTATCATGTTTTATACGAGGGTGTGACAATTAAATAACCAGACTAGTCTTAAAAATTAGCTTTATTGAAAACATTATACAAATACCTTTTAGTCCCCTTCAACATACTCCCCTTCCCTATCAATACATCGCTGCATACAAGTTTTCCACTGTTCAAAGCAGTGCTGCAGGTCATTAGGTGACACCTTCTTCAGTAAGTCTGCTGTTTTTGCCTTCACTTCTTCTTTTTTCGATATTAATGGTATCATCATGATTGAATGGGTACCTCAAGGCCAAACAGTAAACCAGCAGTACTACATTGAGGTCCTGAGAAAGCTTAGAGAAAGAGTGAGGAAGAAAAGGCCAGATCTGTGGTGCAACAACACGTGGATTTTGCACCAAGACAATGCCCCGGTGCACTATGTCCTGCCTCTGTGAAACAGTTCTTGGCAGACAAACAGATTACTGTACTGGAGCATCCACCGTACTCACCAGATCTCGCACCATGCGACTTCTACCTGTTTCCAAAAGTGAAAAGTGCATTGAAGGGAACACATATTCAATCTGTAGAAGAGGTGAAGGCAAAAACGGCAGACTTACTGAAGAAAGTGACACTTAATGACCTGCAGCACTGCTTTGAACAATGGAAAACTCATATGTGGTGATGGATTGATAGGGAAGGGGAGTATGTTGAAGGGGACTAAAAAGTATTTGTATAATATTTTCAATAAAGCTAATTTTTAAGACTAGTCCGGTTATTTAATTGTCACACCTCGTATTTAATATCTGAAAATGATCACAGTGCCACATTTTTACCCATTTTTGGAACTGCAATTTTTATTGCATCGATCATTTTCCCATGGTTTGAAATGTATACCTTCCAAATTTGGAGACCTTATGTCCACAGGTATTCTCTTTCTAGACCAGGGAGTGGCCAAGTTTCATGTCATTAAGAGTCATATAGGAGAATCTCAAATACTTGAGAGCTGCAATCAGTTTCTTTTTGGGTCACATCAGTTTTTGGTTAACAATGGTTTTAAAATTATTTATTATACTGTATGTTTTACATGCATTTATTTCATTTAGATGTATACTACATTTTACAATAAATAAACAAATCACAAAATATATTATTTTTAAAAATTAAATAGATATTTCCTCCATATTAACTATTGACCTTCATGCTGTGGAGCTACAGTGAAGGTATCAAAGAACCACATGTAGCTCGTAAGTCGCAATTTGGCCACCGTTGTTCTAGACCAGGGCTGTCCAAAAGGCAGCCCACCAAGCCATTTTGTGTGGCCCGCGAGGCTTTCACGATTTGTGATATAATATTACTTTTTAATATTATTTATCACTTTTATTTATTACTTTTTTAAGAGATTAATAAAAGTATCCTAAAATTGAATTATATTAACTCAAGTAATTAATTTTTTTTAATTACCTATATTAGTAATTATTTAACGATCAACAAGCTATCAATGACATCACATTTTTATAAGACTTTCAATCATGTCAATTTTAGTTTTAGCTGTTTCAATTTAAAGTTTTGAATTGTGACTGTATTTTAGTTATTTTTTGGTTTCTAACACTCACCATTTCAGTGATTGTGTGACCATTGTTGTGAGATTCTGTTTTAATTTTATTTTACATTTTAATTTTATTTTTATTTTACTATGAGTTTGTTGCATTTGTGAAATGAATGAGAAAAAACATAAAATAGAAAATGAAAATAGAGTATATTAGTAGGAGTGGGAAAATGACTTTTTCATAACAAATCACATGGGTGCACATCTGCTTTGTTTAACGAACGTTTTCCTAACTTTTGTGATTTTGGTCGGAAAGTAATATCAACGTTTCGATAGTACTTATTTGTATGAAAGTACATTTTCTAACATGAAGATATTTAAGAATCGATTCAGAACTTGCCTTGGAGATTCTTCTCATTTACATATTCCACGGATAGCTACAACAGGAATGGATGTAAATATCCATCCCTTGTAAATGCTGCTGGCCTCTCTCATTTAACACATTAAATAAATACATACATACTTTTTATATATATTTTAACTGTTTATATTTTATAATTTTTTGCTAATATGTTTATTGGATGCAATCTGGTAAATGGTAAATATAATTTTGTAATAAGATTTGTTAATCAGGAAATAAAATTGGTTTCTAAAAGGTGTTATATTTATGCATTCCATTTGTTGAGACAATAGTGTATTGAGTACCAAAGCCCATCCCCCTTTTTTGTAACTGCGGCCCTCCATATCTCTAGTAAACACAGCTATGGCCCTCAGGTTCATTACAATTGGACAGTACTGCTTTAGACTGTTCCAAACAGAGATACTTTAATTTGATTTACCCTGTATATTATCCCAGGCTATATGCAGTCCTCGCTACTCTTCAGTGTGGTGACTCTAATGGCATAAATATTTTTTTAACAATCATGTAATTTTACATAATTTAATTACTGTCTAATTTGTAAACAGGATAATATAGGAAAGCATCAGTAATTTGAATAATAAATAAATTTAATTTTATATATATTTTTTTACTTTTTTTTTATAGAATATACCTATTTTTTCAAATTTTATTATCCTATAAAACAGAATTATTTCTGTAAAGCATAAACAGTTGATGCAACTGATTTGAATATTTAGATATGGCTCTCTCTCAATATCATTTTGTCCTTTAAATTTAGTGCTTTGGCCTTTTCAATATTGTATTGTCCTTAAGTGGCTCTCTGTAAGAACTGAGTTTGACATCCATGTTGTTTATAATGTTAGATAAATTTTTTGTATTGCATTAGGATGTAAAATAGGGATCTGTTTGAACTCAGAAATAACATATTTTTAGTGTAATGTAATTCTGGTTCCAATTTACCTAGAATTTATTTTTCAGAAATGCATTATCAAAGGATAAACTGATTTTTCTTATACAAAAAATTTTATTATCCTAATTTCAATTTTTGAAAAATCCAATATAAATATTGTATAAAATCTGAAGTACTGGTAATACATTTCTTAGTTTAAAATTTAAAATTTGATATTACAAAGCAATAATAATATAAAGAATCCATATTCATTTCTTTTTCTCAGATTTCTAACTAATATTTATGTTATGAAACTGAATATGTTAGACTTAAGAGTTTATTTCTATATGAAAGTTTATGTTAATTGACTATTTTAATAATAAAATATTGATTTCATCCTAATCATATAATATAATATTACCATACTAATTATACCAATTAATAATAACTTACTTTTTATAAAAAAATTAATTAATTATTAATTGGTGTAATTGATTTTTAAAAAATAATGTAGCATTTTCATATTTATTTAACCCATTTGCCAATTTATATGGTTTAAATGTATTTTTGCAAATACATTTAAACTGTTTGCAAATTTATTTAAAGTTTTTACAAATTTATTTAAATTTTATACAAAATAATCAATTGATGGAAAAGCAACAACTTATAATGCATGAGTCTCTATTCTTCTATTCCCCGACTGTGACTTTGGGTGTAAAATTTAAACCTATTTATATATATATATAAACATAAGTGGCAGTGATTCAAGTTCTCTGAACTCTTTTGTTGCTTGATGCAGAGTTGGAGGAATGCATGGAAAGTATGAAGTTGTTTCTATGAAAAAAAAGAAAGTGTCAAATTGTATAAAGAAGGTTTTTTGTAAAGAAGGTGGCATCAAAATCAGGTATAAAATGGAATATGGGGAAAAGCATAATTAGAATGTACAAAGGGACAATTTTGAGGTGCTAAACAATGGACCACAAGGGAACAGGCTGAAATTACTTAATCCCGATGTCCTTTGCCTAATAGAAACAGCAGTGGAGAAAGAGCCTGGAATTACTCTTATGAAAGTCAGAGAGAAGCTTCTTGAACACAACATTGAGTTAAGTATGTCTTCCATAAGAAATGCATTACACACACACACACACACACACATATATATATATATACATATAGTATTACTACCCAGGATTGTGCCAATTACATTATGAACATGTTTCTTTTGCTACCAGCCACAGCTAATAGCCAACCACTGCACTAAATTTAATACATATTAATATATACTGTATTTTTTTCATTAAAATTTGTATTAATTTGAAAATAAATTTATTTTAATATATCAATATTATACTCATTTATTCACCACACTTTTTGTTAAAATATTCATAGCCAAAAGTTTGAATGTATATGCAAAAGCTTTAAATAAATTTCTAAAAAGTTTAAATGTTTTTGCAAAAGGATTAAATCAATTTGCAAAAGATTTAAATAAATATGCAAATGCTATATAATTATTGCTTTTTTAAAAATTATTTTAAATAAATCTAATGTTTATATTAAATTTTTCAGATAAAAATGTTGCCTACTCCTGCAAAATTCCATTATGTTTTTAATCTAAGGGATTTATCACGAATATGGGAAGGAATTTTGCATATAAAAGGAAAGGAATGTTCTGCTAAACAAGATTTATTAACTTTGTGGAAGCATGAATGCACTAGAGTTATTGCAGATAGGTATGGCTTTCCAAAAAATTTAAACAGTTAGTAATTCTTAAATTATTGTTTTTCATAAATAAATCATAAATTAATGACACCATTTGCATCAGAGTACTATAATAACAAAGAGACTTTTCAATAAAATATCTTCTTCTTCTATGTGTCATCTCCTTCCAGGAGGTCGACTACCATGAATCTCTACCAGTTATGCGCTTTTTTATAACGGGTTATTATTTTTTCTATAATTTACTAATCCAAAATAACGTAGATCGTTATCAGAAACCCATTCGAAACAAGTTCGCCGAACTTATCCTCGAACTTCAAGTGGGAACAAACTGTGCTAGGCTGTAACTATAATATGGAAATAGACTTGTTATAATGATATTGCACTTGTTAAATAATTAACGAATTAATTAAAGATGTAAGCACTTTTCGATACAGTATTAAAATGTTTACAAAATACCATACACCAAAAAACGCTTCATCGTTATATA
>AYEL01088494.1:0-23846 GCA_000484575.1 Olivierus martensii
GTTTTCAATTTTTCAAATTTATCAATGTAATATAAATTTATTTATCACATTATTATAATAAGTAATTTTATAATAAAATAATGCAAACGTAATATAGGTTTTCAATAAAACTCAAATTATATTCATTATACAAGTATATAGCAAGCGTGTCTTAAACATATAAAAATATTATCAGAAAAATGTTAAATTGCTGATGGCACGATTAACGATTTCTTGGAAGCTCAATCAAGTTTTATCATTTTAATTAAAATTAATAATTTGAATAATGAAAATAACGATAGCAGTATTATATCCGAAGCTGAAGAATTATATTCAGCTGAAATCAGCATTGAATAATTGATTTATTATTAGATTCCAAATAATATTCAAGTAATGTAAAATTAACACAGTAAAACCGAAAAATAATAATAATATTTATTATTTGGTACATGAATGTTTCTAAATTCAAGATAAAGTTTATCATGTTTACCACATTTTCTTCTCTAACCAACCCTTTCAGTATGCTTTAATTGTAAATACGAGAATAATTTTAAAAATACACAAAAATACGAAAATTTTCAGAATTTCGTACGAGATTATTGAACGCTAGATAAAACAATCCTGCTGACAAGCTTTCTGTGTTGTGTTGTTCACCGTTTCCATGGCCATTGTGCCTGCACGTAGCACCCTCTATAGTTCGTGGCAGATCTCAATACTTTTTCTTTTGTTTTACGTATATTGTTTTTAAGGGTCTTATGTGTATATTTTTTCTTTATATTTCGTGTTATTAATATTCTTAATAAACATTAAGTTTCTTAAGACTAAAGAAAGTTTTGTTTTGAATTGATTTTGGAACATAACTCTTCTTTTTGTATTGGCTGCGGGTCTTATATAACACGATTTCACATAACACGGTGTTTTTCAGGAACCCATCTATCGTGTTATAGGAGGGATACCTGTATTAAACATAGTCATTATTCAAACCATTTGCCAGAATGAAGGAAGATATGTATTATTATTAAACTTACTTTTTCAGAAATTTATCACATCTTTCCAAATTTTATATGGTTGGTTGGTTAGTTCTTAAAAAAATTTTTTCTTACAACTGTAAATAACATAAATACAATACTGTATACATAACAAATAGTTGATAATACTGTAATATGAAAAAGTTTTGTAGATTGATCGATCCATTCGAAAGATGCTAATGAAATTCTAACTACCTTGTTATTTCAAAATTATTTCACATTTGATATTTTTAGATGAAATCAAAAATACAACAGAAAATAAATATATCTATTATATATATTATTGAAAATCTCGATTTTCAGGTCCATAAAACTCCTGAAAATTGGGGGCCTTATGCGCTCCTAATGGTAAACGCCTCTGGGATTGCTCTTCCATTATTAACCATAATTAAGAAGTGGTGCCAAAAAGAACACGAAATTTCTACATTTCCAGATTTAATAAAAAAAATGAAACAGACGAATTCACAAAGAATATCTAATATTTCAAAATTTTCATCTTTATGGATGTCATGAAACATTTCAGTTAAAGCAGATATTGCCGGTTCCTAAATTATAAAGTATAATATATGAATAGATTTTGAAGTCTAGTGCATGCTCCTATTATAAAACGGCGGCGTTCTACACTGAATTCTGTATATTGCACAAAATTTTCAGTGTGGAACAACTGCAAACATGCAAAGTATCATTTGAAAGTTTTATAAAATGAAGTTACCATTGCTAAATATTGTTATAAATTTACATTTAAAAGCCAACACAATCAACTACGATCTCAGAAAATATGTATTAGAATATCAAGAAAAGTACATTAAATTTAATAATTTAAGGTTGATGAAATAGAAATTATTACGAAACGTGAATGATATCAAATTCGTCGGCCATAATGGTCGGATAGAAATACTTCAGCTTTCCACCCAAAGAATCGAGATCGAATTCGGGTTCGTACTCATTGGAAAATCTGAGCAATCAAGTCTCAATCACAGAAGCTATAGTCAGACTGATCCTTTAAGCCGATTCTTACTATTCACTGGACAATTCCCACTTTGGCGGAAGCATTTTTCAGTGAATAAACAAAAATGAACGTCGAGACGCTATATATCTGATGCAGTGTCTCCTATTTGGCACTATATTATTAATCTATAAATATTTCACAAATATGCATGTTATGTCTAAGTTGGAACAATATATAAAACTGAACTTATATTATTTTTTATTAAGTTTCTTTTAATTTTATATTAATTTAATTAATAGCATTAAACTTTTAAGCACATGTAATTCACAAAATAATTTTTATTAAATGAATTTTTTAAAGATATTTAGCAAACATTCTATCAGAGGAATTATTTGACTTGAGACAATGTGAAAAATGAAAGAATTGTAATTACAGTATATAAATTATGATCTATAACATAGTTATAATATGTTTAAGATTCTATGCTAAATATTGCATATAATCTTAAATAATTATACAGTGTTACCAAAAGAATTATTATTAACTGCGAAATAAAAAATATGTAAAATAAAATTTTGAACTACTATGTTTGTTGATTATTTGTGCTTTTTCTTGCCACTGTTAGTATGAGTAAAAGTACACAAAAAGAAAAAGTAACAAAAATGAAATATTTTATCATCATTTGCATAATAAATAAAATAAATCTAACATATAATTTATTTTTTTATTATGCAAAAAATTATTATGAAATTTGTTTATTGTGAAATATAACAATAAAATTTTATTGATACAGTTTATAATAAAATTTGCATAGAACTTTTTTTATAGAATACAAAACTCCTTTTATGAAGAATAGCCAAAAGGTTTTTACCCTCACCATGTTGTATATGCACTATAGATCTGTAATCGAAAACAATGACAGGTATTCTCTTACTAATATGTATGCCAAATTTTATTCTGACAGGTTCTTTTTAACTGGAGTTAGAAGTGTGATAGAAAGTGTCATGCTGAACAAAAGCTGTGACACAATTCCCCATCTTCAAGGGAAAACTATAAATAATCTACCAAGAGATATCAACAAGTTTGGTGAAGAATATCCATCATTTAAGACTGTGAAATGATGAAAGCAGGAATTCAAATGTGGTCTCACCAGCCTACAAGATGATCCTAATGCTTTATCTTGGGTCATCTTGTTGGCTGCCATCCATCAACAGCTACTGAACTAAGTGTGGTTGAAAAAGTTGAACAGCTAGTGCTTGAAGATAGACTTGTGATAGCTAAATTCTTAGCTAGTAGTCAAACATTAGTAGGAGATCAATCTACAACATACTGCATGACATATTACACGAGCAAGGAGACTGCATTGTGGGTTACCAAGTTGCTGACATCTTTCCAAAAACAGCAACATGTGGAATGTGCATAAAACTTTCTTGGACTGATATGACCAGAATGAAGATGACTTTTTACAACAATTAGTGACTATAGAAGAATGTTGGGTTAACCTATTTGATCCTTGAGTTCAAGGAAATAAACAAAACATGGAAATATCCTTCGTGATGAAATATTACACTCAAAATACATATATGATCTTGCTGGTTGATCATTGCACATTAGCTTTTTTGGATGAGTGATTCATCCAAAAAAGCTAATGTGCAATGATCAACCAGCAAGATCATCATCCAAAAAAGCTAATGTGCAATGATCAACCAGCAAGATCATATATGTATTTTGAGTGTAATATTGACAAATTACTTACAAAAAGGGTCAATAATGGGAATACTACAGGAACATGCTACAAAAGTTACTGGACAGTATCAAGGAAAAAAGACAGTTTGCTGTCAAAAGATGTGTTGCTGCTAGCTGATAATGCACCTGCACACAGAGTTGAGAAACAGTAACTTTTCTGCAGCTATGAAACCTTAAATTAGAGGAACAAATTTTAGATCCCTAGCACATCAATATCAGGATAAGAGTAAGAACTTTTTGGCCTCTCCTCATATTGATAATCAATATCTTCACATCTATAATAAAAGAAAGAAACTGATATTAAAAATCCTTAAAAAATGAACTTTTATAAAATAAATTCATTTTTCTTTTGTTATTTGATTTGTTTCATTGAATTCTCACACTTAAATTCAGCAAAACAATGTCCAATCATCTTATAAGTTATTTTTCACAAGTTATAAGATGATTAATATTATTGGTATGAAGAAAAAAAGATGACATTTTAGCGATATTTAAATTATTTATTTTACATACTAGTACTAAATTTTTAATGATACAAATGCATAGTTTAATTCATTTTCAATTTTTTCTTATTATACAAAGTATTTTACTCAGACTTTCATATCCTGTCTTATTCCTTTTTTTATGAAAAAAATCATCAATTAAAGCAAACATATATTTAAACAAAGTTTTTAAATTGGAACTCCAGAATTCTCTGAATCTTTATCTTGTTGTTCTTTAATTTTTTGCCACTTCTGAACAAGTGATGGAATGTTTTTCTTCTTTAATGTTAAACCAGATGATAATTTACACTATAAAATAAATTTTAAAATTATTGCTTAAGAAATAACATAATGAGTTTTAATTTATAATATACCTTCTTTCTTTCTTTTTTTGGTGGAACAGCAGCTATATTTGTCACTTCTGCATTGTTTGGTGGAGTAGAATCATGGATTTTTTCAACTGTAGACTGACAAACTGAAGAATTTGGATAAACTGCACAACCTGCTGAACAATATTGTATTAACTTATCTTCAGTAGATGATATTGTGGAATTATTTGGAGTTTTAGATATAACAATATTGTCAGTTACATTGCAAGAAACTACAGAAACAGATGATGATGGTGAAGACTGATAGGGAAATGTTTGTAATTCAGTCTTAATATCATTTGATGTTTGTAATGAAGATGTTGATATAGATAATTCATCGCACAAGTCATCAGAGTCAATTTCCATTTCTACATCTGCAATTTCTCCATCTTCTAATTCAGTACTATCCGGTGGAGGTGGTGGTGGACTGTTGGGTGGTGGTAAAGGTGGAAGAGGTGGTAAAGGTGGAAGGGGTTTGTCTACACCTGGTGGTGATGGTGGTGGAGATTCTGATTTATCACTAGTCAGTCTACTACTCCAAGTTGTTTCTGGTTGATATCCTGAAATTCACATATTTTTAGTATAATTTTTATTTATCATATATTAAACACAGAAAATAAATTTTATTTTATTATAGCAATTATAAACTGTGGTCCAATAAAAAATTTAATATGTTTTATATGTATAGATGGGATTTCTCTCATTGTACTTTATCATACACTGATTGTAATATTTTTTATAAATATTGATTTTTTCTATTAAATATCTAAGATTTAAAAATACATAAAAATTTAATTTAAAATATAATAAATTTTACAAATCATATTATTATGATCTATAAAAATGAAATATCCAAAATATAAAAGATTTTATTCATCTTATCATATCCTGACAGTTATAAAACTTTGTCAGGATATGATAAAAAACCATAGCTAGCTAGCATTGTCCAGAAATTTCTGGCACATAATTTTTCCCTATATGTATATTGACAATCATATCAACTGTTATGACATTGAGATGTCATATGATGCCATCCTTGTTTGATTATGATGATGTCATTTCAACACCATGTTGGTATTTCTGGGATTCTGTGAGCAATCCCATAATTATTTTCCCAATAATTATTCTCATTATCCAATAATGTCATCTTTGGGACCATGTGATCTAAATCCCAGAATCATCATCTCAAATCTTAATAGTATATACCAACATTAAACTTCCTCAATTAACCCAAATTTGAATAAAAGTATGAAGGATTAAACACAATTTTCTTGACTTTAAAATGCTCCAACCCTTGGGGCGATTTTGATTCCAGGATACCTGTAGGATTATAAGTCATTTTACAAAGTTTTTTCTCATTGATCAAATGATGAAGAAATTCATAGGAAAGAGAAAAACAAAATGTTCACTAATAAAAAATAATTAAAACTAAAATTAAAGTCATTCAATAACTGAAATTGAGGAATTCCCATCTCCTATGAATGGGAGACGAGAATCTCTCACAATGAATGAAGATCAAGGCACATGGCAGTATGCCAGTCAAGTTCCTGCAGTGCACACCGTGTGTATATTTACATGAACCAACTCAAGTCGTATTTGCCATCTTCATAACTTTGTTTCCAATTAAGCTAGTAACATGAAAATTGTATATGTTGTTAAGCATTATTTCCTCATGACCCTGTAAAAATTTCAAGCTTTAATCTCAAAGTGTCTAAGAGATAGAAGCCCCAGAAAATCGCAAATTTTGGCACTGACCCCTCATCAAAATTATAATGCGCTTTTCATTGATGTAGAGCAGGGGTTCCCAAAGTGCAGCCCGCGGGCCAAATGCAGCCCTTGAACCCTAAAAATGAGGCCCGCGATGTCAGATCATCTGCAATCTTGAATTCATAGAGATAATTTACATTTTTACAAATTGTAAAAGTATAGATTTAAAAAAATGCAATCAATGGTAATTAATTTTGTTTGAATACTGTTTTGCAATAATAATAATATCGATAAAATTAATTTCTTTAAAAAGTAATTTCACTTTTTATTGCCTTTCTGTCTTAATAATCTGTTTAAAAATGGTTTTTGTTATATTTATAAAAAATCTGTAAAAATTTAATGGAACTAAAAGTTAAAACAAATTTAATATATAGTTCCATTAAATATTTTGACATTTAAAAATTTTTATCATCATTAATAGTCATATTTATAGTATATATTTTTATTTGTACTGTATCTTAAAACAAAAATATTGCTTTTATTTTATTCTAAGAACATCTTTTATCTATTAGCACCAGCTAAGGTTTCGATTAGCACAATTATTGATAACTACTGTTATAATAATTAACAGGACTGATACCAATTCACACTGTTAAATAATAAAATCTGTTTAAAATATAGCACCAATAAGTTAAAAAGTATTCTGTATTCCAGAGTCTATTTATTTTATAGTTTGATGATTTTTTTAGCATTCTAATGTTATGTCCTTGCTGTTTAATTTAAGTTTACAGTTATATCTGATGCATTTTTATACAAACATCCGATATAACTGTAGTCTTTCTCACAAACTTCAATTAGAACGGCGGAATGCATTCGAAGGAAGTGGCTATAATAGGCGCGTTTTGTACCGCAACTCTTCATGGATTTTACTTCCGTTCACCGTGAAATATTATATAAATTTCATAATTTATACCACTTTTTCAAAAATTATTAACAAGCAAGAATACGAGAGATGAAAACAAACTGAAAATAAATATAAAATAAAGTAATCATTTAAACTTGTTTAACTATAGTATTCCTACTATTTTTTTAATAATTATTTTAGAAATATTATGAATTTGATTAGTTTTTCGTTTTATATGTTTTTATATCAGTTTTAACCTCTAAAAAATTTAGAAGATAAACTAACTCTAATGTCTTATTTTCATTTTTTTTATTAGATGCGATTATATTCGCATCTCTTATCGCGTGTTAATTTCTGACAAATCTGGACATAAATTGCATTATTTTCTGATTCTACATGTAAATACAATAATTTTTTATAGCACTACTTCCAGTTAACTTAATGATATTATATCTTTTACTCGTATGTAGAACAAATTTTTTATTCCATTGAGTATGCTTAAAATATTATTTGATACAAGTATTAATATAATGAATGAGAGCTATTGGTTGCAGTTTTAAGGCATATTCATGACAATCTCATTACGCTGTTGACCTGCATATTCCAAGTCCATTAAGTACGTTCTCACGTCATACATAATAATAATAAATTTCATCTCAATTAAAATTATCTATAAAATTGTCAATAAACGTTTTACTTCCTCGTATAAGACAAAGTTCTAATTAATACTAATAAACTTCATTGAACATTTTCAGTACCAGCTCTGATTCTCAGATTTTAGCACTCCCAGCGAAAATTTTTTGTTACGCCCTCTCAAATCGTCCGTTTAAATTATGTTGTAAAAAATATACCCTCACCGCTCACCGTTTAAATTATGTGCAAAAATAATTATGTCTTACTACAATAGTAATAATACACAAACTGTGCCAGCGCCTTTTGGCGGCTCTTAAATATCAGTGCCCTGAGCGGGCGCTCTGCTCGATCGTATGTTGAGCCGGCCCTGAACATTTTCAGACAATAATATTTTGTGTATCTAGTAAAGGTGGAATGCTGTAACATAAGCACAATTTACATAAATCTGTATTTATATTTACGTTGAACATTATAGAGCAGGAGTTTCCAAAGTGCAGCTCCGGGCCAAATGCGGCCCGCGATATCAGATATTCGCGATCTTGAATTCATAGAGATAATTTACATTTTTACAAAAAATAAATAAATTTTATCATATAATTAAAAATTGTTTAGTTAAAAAAATACATGTATAAGTGCTTCCAAATATGTTTTCATTATTTGGAAGCACTTATATATGCGAAAAAACTTACTCAATCACGAGTGTTAATAAGTGTAGATTGGGATCAAAATTAAATGATAAACATTTACAAACGGTGTTAACAATACTGTACATTCAACCGACTTAGAATCAAGGCTCAACGATATTATTAAAAGAAAATAACAACTGTATAAGTCGCACATTTCAGATTGATGAATTTATTATTTTTTCTTTTTTTATTTGAAATTATTTAGTTAGTTTTGTTTATTTATTTTTGAAATGTATTTTAAACAGTTTGTAATAAAAAGTAATTATTGTCATAAATAAAGAACGATTATATTATAAAATTAGCATAAATCTTTCCCTCGTGTCTAACTTTTATCGATTTGAGCGTATTTTTCGGTAACACGTTTTTTTGGCCCGATAAATATTTTGGAATTTACAATTTGGCCCACCTAGGCAAAACATTGGGAACCCACCCCTGTTATAGAGCAATGCTGACATAGAGTTGTGTTATCTTATTATTTTTATAACTTATACCAGGGCTCCCAACCTTTTTATGACCGTGAGCTACTTTTTTCACCGGAGCGATGTAGCGATCACCGGTGAAAAAAGGGAATAAAAGTACAAAAATAGCAATGTCATATATATAATTCAAAATTTATCAAATAAAATAAACAATTCTCAAACATGAAAATCTGAAAATAACTACGAATATATGGGTACATAAACAAAAATTTTAATACGATATTTGGAATTGTGTAGATTTTGCAATTGATTCAAAATTTGCATTATAAGTTGAAAGATATAATCTTAAAATTTTTATCAACATATTTTGTTTTGAATATAAGTTCGATTTTAAATCTATAATTTTTTTCCCTGTTTATTTCGGAGTCTTTCCGGATATTCATTTTCATAATTGGAGAGTATTATTCGAAAATGTCTTTCGATATTTCCATTTTTTGGAATACCAACAACTGAATTACATATTAGACAAAAGCATTTGCCAATTAACATTGGAAGAAAAGAAATCAAGTTCCCATTCATCATGATAATGATAAGTTTTAATTTTCTTTTCTAAACTCATAATTATGGTTAAAAAAGAAAAAAATTACATAATTGAAGAAGTTTATTTTTTAATAAATTTATCGAGATCGACTGGTTGGGCAGGCCTAGTTTATACTAACAGCGTGTTTCGAGTCGTTAGAGAACTTTTTGTATAATTTTTAATTAGTTAAAGTTTTCTGAATTTCTGATAAGTGATACAGTAATTCTATATAAAAATATTTTTAGTTATACAGTATATATCGATTTCAATGATACAGTTATAACCTAAAAGTTTAATTAAAGCTGACGATTACATGTTAATCATTTTGTAATCAGAAAATTATGTTTTCTGTAAGATTCTATGTGTTTTTTCGGGATTTTTCGCTTTCCTTAATATATTATTATATTTTTTACATCATTATCATCATTCATTATTTTTATAAAAATAATCCAATAATTGTATAAATTTTATTTTTACGATTATAACTTTGAACAAATATTATTTTATCACGTGTAATTTATTTAGTAAAATAATATATCAATATGCTTATTACTGAGAATACAGGTTCATATATAATATCTCAATAATAAAATAAGAAATACAATAAAAATTCCATTAATTAAATCATTATTGTATATAAAATCGAAGCGATAATATCAAGAAAATTAAAGAATTTTAATAATTCGAAAATGACAAATGATAAATAATTTATAAATTTAAAATAAAAATATCTGCTTATATGTGTACTGTCATATTTCATAGTCATTTTATACTGTTTCAAAATCGCAAAAACAGAAAAATTCCACATGGATCACTGTTTTGATAAGGGCGCCCGCATGCCTATATCGATGCTGTTCTATATAGAATTATAAAAAAATAAATAAAATATTTTCTTTTGTATATGTTTTCCTCTTGCTTATATTATATATTGTGTTTTATTATAATTTTTAAATCATTACAAGAATAATGTTAAATTCTAAACTAAGAGCGAATAATAATTTAAATCAGTAGTCTCCAAAGTGTGATGCGTGCATTCCCAGGAGTGCGTGCTTTCTGCTTGTCATAATACAGCTTGTATGGAATGCGTGTTATTATTCTTTATTGATAAAGGGTATGCAATTAAAAAAGCTTGGAGACCGCTCGTCTAGATAAGCACTCTTCGAAACTCGTAAGACCGAAAAAATGAAATTTAAAGAAAAAGCAACGTTAAAAAAATCGCATAAGTTTCTTAAATGAATAAATCAACTTACATTTTTAGTTAGAGAAGCTTAATATTTTTTGCAATTATGCAAAAGAGGTAGGATGTCGGATTTAAAACGAATAAATATTTATTAGTATAATACCATTTGCAAGATTTCAAAGGAAAACGTAGTTATTAATAGTTCAATAAATCGGGATTAATTTGAGTTCGTGATAGTTTATAATCTCTAACATAAAATGGAATCGTGAAGGACAGATTTTAGTGAGTTATTTAAGCTTGTTAAATCCATTTAGAAAATTAACAGAATAAATTAAATTTAAAAAAATAAATTGTTTCAAGAAATTGTAACAAGGACGAGAATTGCGTAATAATAGTTTATTATTTCTTCATAAATTTCGATTTTCAAAATTTTATATATCGTAATAAATTTTTGTGTATCTAAATATCGTATAGTTTATATATCTGTAAAAAAATTTCCAAGAAAAATAAATAGTATGCAAAAATATGTGGTGTTTTACGCTATCCTGCAAAAAGAAATTTTATATAAAGCATCGATGATATAAAGTTAACGATATCCACGGGCGTTTTCAAATAAAATTTGCATTCAATAGAGGGCGCTGAACATCATAATGTTGAAATTAAATTTAAATAAATATTTGAATAAGGATACATTTTATTAATTTAAAATTATAGCATTTTTTCAACACTTTTCTTACATTTAAAAATCGATACACTTGATATTATAAACGAAAATATATTTTCATAGGGAAATATAACCTATATTTTCTTTAGAAAATCTAAATTAGATAAGAAATACGGGGCACGTGACTAGAAGCGCTTACCGAAAGATCGATACGTTGAACTTGGGTTTTTGCGGACAATTCTGTAGAATGCTTTATTCTATAAATCTTAAATAATTAAAGGCACATTCACCTTTCGCTTAATGCCTAGACTAAATTTTTAGAAGAAATGTTAAACTCCTAGATTTTTACGTAAACAAGTTTAAGTAGTGTTAAGAACTCGTGATTAAAAAATGAGATATCAAAATAAAGAAATCTTATTTTAATAATGAAATGATTTAAAGAGCACAGTAATTAAGGCTTAAACTGTCGATATCCTGAAAGATATCAATTACTGTTTTAACGATTTTATATTCTTTTTTCATTATAAAAAGTATTCTCTAAATTACGAAAAAATTATTGATTTTTTTGAATAAATCTTTCAGCGTTATTTTATTGGTAAATCGAAAAATAGAATAAATGGAAAGTTAAAATGCTGGACAGATAATTAATTAAATCGATTTTTTTTCTTGTTAGTGCACAGTTTAAAATACTTATCTGGACAATCACAAACATGTTCTGTAAGTTCGATAGATGAGGAATATGATCTGGATTGTACATGTACTACTGGACATTCCTTCCTGTTTTTTACCCTCCTCCTTACATTAACAGAAGTGTGTTGTGCAGAACGATATAAATATCCCTGGAAGACCGTTTCGCGGATGTTTATACAATTTCATACGTCACAATATATTACATTGAACTACCAAGGTCGCCCACGATTGTAGTGAACGCGTTTGTGACAATTTTCCTGCTCCATCTTCGACATTTGCTGTTTACATCTCATAAGTGAAGAGGGTACTTGATACACCTCTAAAGATCGTATGGCGTACTAATTCAAACAGAAGTGTATCATTTATTATACAACTGACCACGTATTTTATTCGTATAAAATTCAACAAACAAGTCCTTAATAGGTTTACAATGCAGAGTAGACAATTAAATTTTAAAACTTAAAGTTTTAATATTTTTTTAAGAAAAACCTCTAACCCAATCAATTTAGTTTGAAAATAGTTTCAGTAGGTCGTTATACCTCGAAGTTCTATAAATAGATATGATTGCTAAAAGATATAGAGAGATTGACTTAATGGGATAATCAGATTATCAGAAGAGAATATTGAGACAGTTGGGAGAGCTTGAAGGAAGTAGATCAAGAGAAGTAAGAGGGTAAATCAATGGAGGGGAAAGATAAGATACGTAAGGAAACAAATTGAGTTATTAAAAGGAAAATTTTCTGTGATGAAAGGTTTATTCTGACTTATTTAATGTTTTACAAAGGACCTTGTTCATTGAAACAATTTATTAAAAATAATTTAACGATTTGAAAAATCTGTATAATTTTTCTGTACGTCTTTTCGCTTTTAATAGGTCGTAAATCGATCCAGTTTGCGATTTATGGAATGGAAACAATTCCTAACACCGATCTTTAAAAAGAACTATGCAATCTTAAGGGAAACATCTCAAAAATTTAAGACTATCTCGAGTTACTTCGTTGACATTAATTGATGTAAGTGTTTAAATATAGTATATTCGTGTTAGCGATAAATTTTTATTGCGGTATTATCTGTATATATTTGGCATGTGTAATTTTTCCCGTAAGCGCATACTTCCGTTATAAACCCGTATCGGTTGTAAACCTATCCATTGTTAAAACATGATTAAGTTGGTCATTGAATAAACGTTGACATTCACCGATCCAAATATGTGCATATCTGTCATTGATGGGGGATGACATAAAGAGGAAGTGGTCAGTGATTGAATAATCGAAAGCAACTTGGGGAAAACTATTTGAATTGAAGTAGACGAAAAAAAAAATGTCAGCCAGGCCTAACCAATCAACGCTCGGAAGTGATCATTGCCGGAATGGATGGGGGTGGACGGTGAATGACTCATTTAAAGTGTTTGCGTCGTGCCGTTCGTACAAACGTCTGGATTTCTCCGGATTAACCTTCGTGTGGATGTATTCATTTTTAGGATTGCAGTTTCCTAGTAAGTCATTCATTCTTCATTTTTAAACGGATTTGCGTAGATTATTATTATCATCATATATCGCGGATTATTGCATTAGCAGTATCGACAATTAAGACCATTTGAAAGCTATTAAGCTCCGCCAATTAATAGAGCAGATTGTGTGCAGTAGTTGATTGGTATGGTTTTTCCAGCAGACACTCATTGGACCGTTTCTTTCAAAGTATCACGTGTATTTGTGACATTGTCATTGCTATTTTTTTGCTTTAAAATCGAAATTTTTCCTAAAATATACGCCCTAATTGCCCCAATATAAAATTAGAAGCAATAAGGAATTTTTCCGATTTTTTTTTATTATTTTAATTTTTAAGTGGACAGTTAACAGATGCTCCCCATATTAGATAATTGCCCCAATATAAAATTAGAAGCAATAAGGAATTTTTCCTGATTTTTTTTTATTATTTTAATTTTTAAGTGGACAGTTAACAGATGCTCCCCATATTAGAAAAATAAGTTTCATTCAACTCTTGCTAAATATATTACGGATAAAACCTTGCCAAATAGCATTCGTGTGCTATTTTTATAAATAACAATTCAATTGAAACAAAAACATCTGCGCAAAAATGTTTCTTTTTAATTTAATTTCTTTTAATGTTCGTATCCTTGTAATTTTCTATACAAAAAAAATCATTTCCTGTAGTCATGCAAACGAAAGGAAATGTTAGATAAATTTTCCATTCGATAATGGAAAAACTTGATTGATAAAAGAAAAAAAAATCGTGGGAATGATTCACATTGTGATGAACTCATTGTTCACTTTCTATTTAGTGACATTTTTATACCGTCTTAAAAAATGCAAGCCAAAGCATTGTTTAGATGCCTATGATATTTTATTTAAACAAACGCGAATTTATTTCATTTAATTAATCTTAATTGTATAATTTCATGAAAGTTTTATTGCACATGAATATTTCGGACACACAAACCTATATAGTCTATATATAGTAATCATTTCACTAAATCTACTGACATTTCAGAATGCAACCGAACTATTCTTTTCTTTCTTTTCATTTTTAAATCTTTTTAATTCGTAATACGAAATTTATCATTCTGATAAAAGGCCGAAAACAATCTGAAGAATGAATAAACATTCATGAATCAGATACACTATGTTTATCTTATGAAGTAGCAGCCATATGGCACACCCAAATGAAATGAAAATAGCGAATCTTCTATATGCCTTATTGAATAAATAAACTCAATTTTTATATTAGATCTGGATTTCTGTTCGACATTATAAACTTCCTATTGCAATGAAACAGCGATATGAATTTATATAAAAAATTTTAGCGTTTAAAAGTAAATTTTATTAAGTATTATTAAAGAACATTTTATTTTGTTAGATAGCTCAGTAAAAACGTTGAAAACGCATTAATAATACCTAGCAGGTGGAGACCTTAAAGTATTATTAAAGAACATTTTATTAAAGAACAAGTTAGATAGCTCAGTAAAAACGTTGAAAACGCATTAATAATACCTAGCAGGTGGAGACCTTCGTTGCAGATGGAAAATACGGTGTATAAAATATAAAATCATTATTTTATTGACGAAGGAATCAATTTTAAACATATTATTTCTTATCTGCTATCATAATAGAGAGCTAGAACATTTTTATTTGTGGCGGAAAATAATTTCACAGGTTGTAAAGATAAATAACACTAAATATCGTAGTAAGCATTAAATATAGTAACGAGTAAGAAAATTTAACAATTGCGTGTTTACCGAAATCATAACTGGATGCTGTTCCATTCATAACAGTCTCTGTTCACGCCACGTTGAAGTTTATACTATAGAATTGCGTCGAAGCAGCAGTGCACGACTTTCTTGTTTTAAAAGACCACACACATACACAACTGGATAGCTTTCATCAAAACTGAAGGACTCCACCCTTTGATTTTCATCTCTACAGTCTAGTTGTTTCTAATGATCAGTGTTTAATTTACTATTAAGTTTATCAACAAACGTTAAAATAATTAATTTACTGAATTGGAGCGCTTGCATTTTTCTCGCTTTTGTTTTCTTTACCAGCAGCTGGCAAACAGTTCATACTGTGTACTTTGTCATCTGACTAATGTTATATGGGTTAATTTTAAACACTATGAAACTCTACTACTATTTTATGTAATAAACATAATATTTTTTTTACGAAATAAAAAAAATTGTTTTCATAATTATTAAGATGTTCGTAATAAACTGATTTTTGGAATGAAGCGGTTTCGTCTCGTTTAGATTAATCCAAATTAATAAAATGCCATCTCTTATTAGTCATACTTACATCATATATTTAATATCGTGATGACATGATATCATCAATAAAAAGTCGCCAACTAATAATTAAATACTTGTTTGAACTTCCAAATTATTTAAGAGTCATCAGCCTAATAGCTTTTTATAAAGGCAACAGATGCGAGGATCATTCAAGCTTATTAAACTTTAACCATCTTGTCTTTAATTTCTTATCTTAACGCTTTTTCTTTTAAAGCCGAAAAGAAAATACAGTAATTATAACAAAAGATTTTCGCAGAACTTCTCTAATTAATAAAACGTGACTATTTTACTGATATTTTAATCATTTTCACTCTACTGTTAATTGCCAGCTTCAATGTTGAACAAATTATGATAATTAAGTAAATTAAAAACAGAAAAAAAAAATTATATTAACGGTTCATCACCGCAAATATGATGATATAGTCGTATGTTCGTAAAAAGTTTTCTTGCTGTTGATAATAAATTAACAAAGTTTATGTAGTATCATTTACAAAAAATAAATGAAAATTAATTCTCCGGAATTTATATTTTTATCTGTAAATTTATAAAGATGGATGGAGTGATTAATTTTTTTTTTTAAGTTCATTGGTGTTGCGAACTTGCAGATGGATAATATATCTTTTCTCGTACTTGTAAAAAGTGTTATCTAACATGTAAGTTTTACAAAACAAATTTTGCTTATAATCTGAATAATTTGATATTATGCAGTTTTAATTTTAATCAATCTCGATTGCATGTGGTGGGATCATAAATTTTTTATCAATTGTCACATCTGTAAGCAAAATCGAACTTGTTCTTTAATGCAACTTAACGAGATTTGAGTAGATAATGGTAGAAAGATAAAATATTATGACCTTCAGTGTATCGAAAACTTAGCCTATATTTTAAGCGAAATAAACTCAGCTTACAGTTAATAAAATAAGTTGGGTAGTGTAATGACGTTTTGAGAGATAACAGATCGTATTTCGAAAGAAATATTTCGAATTTTTGAATTTAGTTCCGACTAATTAATTATTGTTCGTCGTGACGTATTTTAGTTTATAGAGAGGGTGTAGAGTGAAGTCTCGAGTGCCATTGCGACATTGGCGTTGATGACAGCTGCCATAGTTTATATCTCGGATAACGACGTTCCTGGAACAAATATGGATTTCTTAGAATCTCTCTCTCTATACAGACTAGTCGTTTCTTTCTTTAAAATTAAGATATTTAATATTTCTTGTTATGCAATTGTTAACATTCAAATTAAATTAAGTATGATATAAACTTCTCTGTCTATAAAACTAATTCCTTACAAACAAAAGTTTTCTTTATTAGTTTCTCAACGATTATGTAATAATTAATAAATAAGTAAAAAACGAAATAAAAAAAGGAGAAACGAAAATAATATCGTGATGTTTTGATTATATTGACAAAAAATTATTTAATACTAAAATTTAAAACTGAATTGTAAGCTTTAGCAAGTCTATAATTATCCCGTTTTTTGTTTTCAACCAAATTACAGTATATAAAGTTTAGAATAGGGATAGGTCATAATGCATAGTTGTAGTTTATGTAATATAAACATAGATTATTAGATTTGAATTATATATAATAAAGATATTTTGGTAAGATTGTTGTAAAGTTTATACCATTTTATATTAGGGCATAATAATCATTTATGCTAAGAGAAATATATATATAGACACAATATTTAAACCATGAATTGTAGAATATAGGTCTAGAATAAATAGAATTTTTATTTTTATTCATTCTCTGGATGTTATGATTATTAAAGTCTAGATTTGAGCATTTTTCATGTTTTAACTGCTGTTTTGTAAACTTTGCATCATACGGTAATTTTTGTTACAATGTCTAATAATGTTATAGTAAGCATCCTCTATAGATCTTATTGATGTCAGTAATTAATTAAAAATAATTAGAAGAGTGAGAAACATTTTTTATCTTTTCTATGAATTAGAGATTCTTGATTTTCGTAAAAACTTGAAATTTTAAGAGCTCTTTTTATAAATTTACTGATAATTCTATTTATGGAAATTATAAAAAAAAATAATCTAGCATAACAAGGATACAATATATGATATTTAAATATAACTTAATAAGTTACATTTATTCACAAAGAGAGAAAATCTACAAGTTCTTTTTTATTTAGAAATACAGTAAAAATTTTTAAAATTTAGGCCGTTTAAATTTAAATACAATACTGTACTGTATTTAAAGCTTTTAAATTACCACTTATTAGATACTTTAAAGTACATTTACAGTATTTACTTATTAAATAAAAAAATTATTAAATAATTTAGATTTATAAATTAATTAGATTTTAACAAAATTTTAAACGCATTCTAAATTCTAGCTACTAGCATTCATTATTACATCTTTCATTAATAATATAGGAATTTTAATTCAATGTTAACAGTTGGGAAACTTATAATTTATATGTTCGAAAGAATGTGCCAAATAAATACCGTAGTCCTATATTTAACCCTGTAATCTTGAATACCGTAAGTGTATTCTAGACAGGAATATGATTTAACATAATTCAGTGGATGTGCAATTTATTTTTGTTTGCCATCCTGTATAACACCGAAGTGGGCTTTTTTCTAATGTACAGTTTGTACCATTCCGAACATTGAGTAACATGTACCGTTCCGAATACTGTGTATCGTGAAAGATTGAGAAGAGAAATTAAAAATTTCAGGGAATGTTTTTGCTAATTAGAAATTAGTGAAAGAGATTTAACAAATCTATAAGTTTATTTGTTCGTTCTGCCGCTTTGAAAGAAAATTTCGGTTCTTCGATTTAATTTTTAAATTCTCTCTAGCCAGTTCGAGGTTCTTGGAAAACAATGTTACCGCTCATAAAAGAAATCACCAGTGCATGATTTTGTTTCATTTTTTTTATTAAAACATTCTGTGCAGAATTAAAGGAAAATAAAATTTTAAAGATGCAGAGTTTGTGAAATTTATTGCAAAACTCTTTTTGTAAGCAACAATCCAATAGAACTCTGTAAATAAGGCATTTCAAATCTTAAGAAAATTTTAATTGGAAACTGCTTTTTCTTTTTTAAAACCGAATTATTGAGAAAATAAATACTTACTACAATAATGTCCGTACCAGTTAAAATATGCCTAACCAGTTTAGAATTCACTAAAAAAATTCATATAATAATGACATTTTTGTAATAAACAACATTTACATCTAAAACCGAAGTTGATATAAATGAATTATTTAAAATTAAGCAAAAAATAAAAAATACATTTTGTAATACATTGAAATAATATGTATTACAAATTAAATTAAAATGAGACTGTAATATAATTATTTAAAAAGTCAACAGTGTTTTTGTTTGATTTTTATATATAGTAGACTCCCGATTAACCGGACTAGTCGGGAAATTAATTTTCTCTATAATCCGCAAAATATCGGAATTATGGACAATAGATCTAATATTAAAAATAAATAAGCTGTATACATACATACATAATATTCAAATGTACTTTATTTATTGAAATAGGAAAAAAGAAATTTGTTAATTTGCAGTTCTGAGCTTATTATGAATTATGGAAGCAAATTACGCAATATCATCTTAAGTTGTTTATAAATATTGTAGGCCTATATCGTATTAGCTCAAGTATAAGGAAAAAATCAATAATAAAAGTATATTTTTAACTAAAAATTTAAATTAATAATAATAATTAATTTACGCAACGATATCGGATTATCGGAAGTCGGCCATCTTGTTTACGATTCTAACAGGAATAAATGCTATCTACATTTACGATGCATTTTTTGCGAAATTATTTCAATTTTCCACATATGGTATTATAAAATGCAATTTTACAATATGATTGACATTTATAAAGTTGATTTTTATTTCTGTATTAAAAAAAATTTCTTTACGAAGAGAGAATCGTATTTTCTCAAACATTCAAACAAACAGTTTATATACTGCATCAACTTTTTATTGATCTTATAATGCGTAATATTATTTTTGATTGATTATTTTTAATGATAAATAATACTGCACTTTCTATTAAAAAAAAAAAAAATTCAATACAGTGTCGAATCGTAGGGTCGGCATGTAGATCTGCGCTCCTAGCGATCGTGTTGATTAGCTGCGTTTCCGTTTTTGGTTTGTTGCGACCAACGATCTGGTTGTGCGACGAAACTTACAAGTTAGTGCGTTTTCTTTTTCTATCTTTTAATTCGCTTTTTGAATAATGCTTCTATGGAAATTCAAAATAATGGAAAATTTTCTTCTAAAATTTCTCTGACACTCAATAGCGACTATAAAGAAAAATTACGTGATTTTTTTTTCTTAATTTCCTTTCTAAATATTCAAATGAAAACTATATAAATGAGAATAAATATAGTAATCTTTAGATAATTTACAAAATTCGATACTCTTACAGGTCCTGAGACCGCCAGGCCTTAGGTCCCTCGCGGTCTCAGGACTATCAAATTAATAATATATAAGCCCCATAATATAAGCTGCTTTTGGGGTAACAATTTTAAAAATATGCGTGATGGGCAGGGCCGCCGAGAGGGGGTGACATCCGAGACTTTTGTCAGGGGTCCGGCATCGAAAAGAGCCCGACCGTCGGTCTCTGACGTTTCACATAACGTGCCTGATAGTTCGTAAACCGCCGCCAGAGCGCATTGTCATTCACCCAAACAAGCATCCAAAGCAGTCGTGCCACAATAAACTATTTTATATATAACATGCTATGTAATGTATCGAATTTTGAATGTATTGTACACATTTTAAAATAAATATTTAATGTTTTATATGGCTTTTTCATGAAACCAAAGTGATGCACTTTTTTAAGTGGGACCGGGTCCACAGACTTTCACGGCCCGAAAATTTCTCTCGGCGGCCCTGGTGATGGATGGGAAAAAATTATATTATATAACGATAAAAATCATGAGTTCTCAGTTTTAGGTATTTTTCAATTTTCCAGCATTCTACAGATTTAAAGATGTTAAATATTGCTTATGTTATTCACATCTAACATTTGTTTCAGATAATTTTATTATTATAGCATTTAATATTATTATGCACTTAATATATTATAAAAGCTTACACCCACTAAAACAATTACTTACAATACAAATAAATTAAAAAGTAAATTTTCTCGGCATTAAAATTTGCAAAATCGTTTATAAGCTCTGAATAATTCAATGACTCAACAACTTTACTTTCTACTGATACAAATGCTAAGCTATTCAAGTATTCTTGTGTCATATGTGATTGTAAATAGTTTTTTATTAATTTCAACTTGAATGTATGGAACGGTCCGTATCTTCTTCAAAAATGTATGGATGGGTCCGACAGAATGTTAGTCAATACCCTGGATAAAAGGCAGCTACTGATTACCTACTGCATTATGTATAATTTTTTATCACAGCTGCATTTCTGTAGAAAAGCTCATTCATTTTTCTCTTTAATTCCTGTGTTGTTTTTGGTTGTGGGTCTTTTAAGGTTGGTTCCCACTATAGTCCCTTTCCATCCAGAAGTCTGTACAATAAAGTTTTTACTGAACTGCACAAACTCAGTGCTGGCAGACAGAAGAATGGAGATGGATTCAGATAGAATAAACTAGAAGTCTATTCTATCCATCTTCATAGATTTTGTCAACCAATCACATTCGAGGAAGGATATTGAACATGGAGGACATCAAAGGAATTATTTTGGCAGTGCAAGAAAACAAAATCTATGAAGATGGATAGAATAGACGAAGGATATTCGAGGAAGGATATTGAACATGGAGGACATCAAAGGAATTATTTTGGCAGTGCAAGAAAATCTTTGCTTAAGGGATAAAACAAAATATGAATATAGAAACAAAATCATATTCCCCGAAAATTTGTCTGTCTAGCAGAATATGATGAACACAATATTGCCTTTTGTGTTTGTATTCCATAAAATCACAAATTCTAATATGTTTGTCAATCTATCACAAACTGTTTTGACATTTATGCTGTTGTTTTCAGCTTCAGCAATTAATTCAAATAGTAAATTTCTAATTACGTTTTGAATTTCATGATCAATTTCTTTTTGTGAATACAGGTATCCCTCCTATAACACAACTTCCTACAACATGGTTTTGCTCCAACACAATTTGAAAATTGCGAAACTCTCATATAACACAATACTTCTAAAACACAGTTTTTACTTAACACATTTAGAAAATTACATTTATTCTCCTACAAAATTTTTACTTAACACATTTAGAAAATTACATTTACTCTCCTACAACACATTTTCATTAATTTCTATAAATCCATAGTAGGGACAGAATACACACATAAAATGCAACCATTGAGAAATACTTTGCTAAAATTAATCATAATTGCAATTTCGCTAGTTTGCCATTAGAGGGATGATATGTAGTCTATTTTTGATTTCAATTTGAAACTGAGTTAATTGGCAACAATTGAGTATTTTGTTGTTCCAAACGTTCAGTTCTTGGATAAAAAATAAGTTTTTATTCTTCGCAGGAATACGAAAGAGCAGAAAAACTTTTTTATTCATAAATTTTTTTAGGTATGTGTTAAGGAATGATTGTTTTCTAGCAGGTGGTGGAAGGTTAGATTACAAATGTTGTAAAGAGAGCAGAATATACATCAACTTTAAATGCATAAAAAAAGTTCAGAAAGTAAAGGTGATATTGTGAAAGAAAAAAGTTCTTGTTTTAGCAAAAGTGGTAAAGAAGATATAATTATTATATGAATGTTATAATATATAAGTTATAATCTTTTACTTTTCTTTTGTTTTGCATATATTTTTTTTAAGGCCTTATGTGTATATTTTTTCTTTCTTTATGTTTCGTGTTATTAATATTCTTAATAAACATTAAGTTTCTTATGTGGAACTAAAGAAAGTTATTTGTTTTGAATTGGTTTTGGAATGTAACTCTCCTTTTTGTATCAGCTCTAAGTCTCATATAATACATTTTCACACAACATGCTGTTTTTCAGGAACCTATCTACCATGTTATAGGAGGGATACCTGTATAGTACTTTCAACCAGTGCTCTGCCACTAGGTTTCTTGTCTTTCCCTTTTTGATCTAAAATATGGTAAACTGCCAGTTTTAATTATAAGTTTGACAGTCATATACATTAGAGAGACTATTTCCATTCCTTGAGCATTGCACATTCTATTGATGCAAATCCCAAGCAATACAGTCTTTCATTTTGTTTGTATAAACCATCTTCTTATAAACTTGTTTGTAATTGGCTTGATCTCGAATTTTTATTGCATTAGCTCATTGGCTAGATGGATCAATGTATGGATGGCAGTGTGAACACTTTTGATAGAGTTGATTATAAATGACAGAGAAATGGGGATGGATGGAGACAGAACACAGCTATAGTGGGAACCAGTCCTTACAGCTTTGTGGTAGCTCTGGGTGACTGCCCAGATTGTCCACCCCTAAGGATGGACCTGATCTGTAGATCATACAAAAAATACCATGTCTCATTTTCTGTGATTACCAATACATTGCTTGGAAAATTATCATCTTTACTAAAGTCATAGACATTCTGCAACTAATCAGAGTAACAGTGCTTGGTTTTTCCTCTTTGTCATCTTTAACAACCAAAATGATTAGGTCTTTGGCAAGAGGTACAGGTAGGCCTCGATTAGTGCGAGTTCGAATAATGCGATTTCAATTAGTGCGACTTATAAAAATGATACCGTTTTTCAGTTAGTGCGAGCAAATATTCAATTAATACAAGTTGTAAGCATAGACTAGTCTTATTAACAAAGCTCCATCTCCTTTTATGATGTCAATTAACAAATTACCGTTAATTTTCGGTTAGTAAAACCGGACGAGGAGATGTCCAAGAACAGTCACTTGGCTTTGAAGGGGTGAAATATCAGAAAGATGGGCTTTTTGCCATTAACTGTTAACATTACTGTACTATTATTTAGCTTTGCTATTGTATACATACAGTATAGTACAGAATTTTCTCTTTTAAAAAGTATCGAAATGGATAAAAGGAAGAACACTTTTGACGATAAAA
>AYEL01088495.1:0-57241 GCA_000484575.1 Olivierus martensii
AAATAAAAATAGAGTATATAATGATGTATTAAATATTATTGTTATAATTTTCGCTCAGAAACATGTTTTCATCTAAAAAATAAATGATATCCCATCAAAAACATCTCATATGTAAAAAAATAAGCCAAGTACAGTATTACCGAAACAGGATATTTGTGAAAATTTAGATCGGTTATTTTGGTTGTTGTTGTTATTATTATTTTCTTAAATCGTCAAACAAGTAGTTGCATCTAAATTTGTCGCAATTTAGATGCAACTACTTGTTTGACGATTTAAGAAAATAATAATAACAACAACAACCAAAATAACCGATCTAAATTTTCACAAATATCCTGTTTCGATAATACCGTACTTGGCTTATTTTTTTACATATGAGATGTTTTTGATGGGATTTATAAATACTGTAAGCCTATATTCTTTAATGTAGTGAGGTTAGATTGATATTATCCAGAAATCGTAAATTTAAATAATAATGAATTAACAAATTTTTTAAAATCGGATTCGTTTGGTCATGCCATACCATTGTTTTCAGATCCAAAATTTAACATTATCACTAATGGAGATGGATGATGCTGATCCGGTATTCAAACTTTTATTGTAAATTTGAAGAAACTTATTAAAAATACCTGAAATTGTTTTTAAAGAATCGTCTGTTCTTCAAAAACTTTTAAGATCGAGAGATTATTCCATTCCGTTTTAAAAATAATGGAACAATTGGTCGATTTGCTCCCAGATGATGTCCATTAGATGGCCTAAATTTGCCTATCTGGTTCTAGGCCAAAAATTGAGATTACGCTATGATTTGATTTAATATGTTATAAAAAGTTTTCAGAATAAAGTATTTTCAACATGAATATAACATCTCGTTACATCAAACATACTGTAGTAGGATGGCTGAATCATATCATTGAGGCGTAGATAACATTTTTATATCTTGAAGTTAACTCTAGCAATGTCACAATTCCAGGGTTTTAACTCGAAGATCCTTAAAAATTGCTTTGAAACATGGATTTTTAATTGCGTATTTAATTTAGTAAATGTTATTAAAAATATTATGTAAAATCAGTTTATCAAAGATTTTTTTGTTAAATTATATAAAATTTCTTGATTAATTCTGATATATAATAGGTTTTATAATAATTTAATTATAATATATAAATACGTAATTTTGGGCGCAAACTTTATTTGAGAAGACGTGTGCATTTCTCAATAATAACAACACTGTTGATTAACATACTGGATATTAAATCATTTCATAACACTATAAAATAATTTTTTATGGATTGCACTTTAAATATTATATCCCAAAGTTATATAGGGATATTTCCGAACAAAATTAAAATCGGATATTAAATTTAAAATTAGACTGTCATTTAAATTCGAATTATTGTATACAGTAATTACTATAATCTTATCCCGCCATTGTGAATGGAACTATAGAATGATAAGGAATCAATGGAAACCATCCCGGATCTTGAAAAATTGTAGACAATATTATTAGTTAAACTAGTTTGAAGATAGACAATTTTCGTACAGTATTTTAAATTATACCATTTTTGCCAGCGATTATTGTTATGATTTCTCCATTATTTCATTCGCTAATACAGTATTTTCGGTACTTTTTTTTAATTATAATTTCCCGCGTAGGTTATTTTTTATTTATTGTAATAATAATCTTTGAATTTTATACTTTTCTATTTCAGTTCATAATATTTAATCCTTAAAAAATCGAAACAACAGGATCTTTCATATTATATCTGTGTATTACAAGAGTTCCCGTTTTACAAGAATCAATAAATCAAAGATATATAAAACACAAAAATAATATTATTATAAATCAATAAAATAAATTTCCGTAGCAATCAAAATGAAAATTATTATGTAATGTTTATGAACACTTATTTTTTTTTATGTTACGTTAGAGAGAATATCATCACAGGTGACGTCACAGAGCGGTGTTTCATAATTATGCGATTTGTTTTTATTTTTCGTTTGCGAACATGTGTCGAGTATTCGACATTGTAACTTATTTTAGGAAGATATTCGAAATTTCCGCATGACGTTCGTAATTTTTCGAGGAAAATAATTGTGACGAATAAATATTTCCTCCTTATGCTCAGTTTACGAATAACACTAGTCAAAAGAAGAAACAGTAAGACGTTTTTCTTGAATATCTTTTACTATATCAGAAATATTTTATCGACACTTATTGAAAAATTAATAATATTAATTGGATTGCTGTTACTGATTGAATTTTAATTAATTTGATTAAATAGTATTAATTTAAATGTAAATTATTTTATGTATACAGTATCATGTAGAAATAATTTACGTTTAAAACTTAAATTATAAAATATACTGAGAATACATCAGAGTCTAATGATTTTCTTGATTTGTTCTGTAAATTCTGATAGTCCGCTTTAGTAGTTTCAATATAGAAATCGATAAGAAGGAATGAAATATTTTGAATTGCTTAAAAAAGAATTTGAATTTTTAAATAATAATAAATTTATAATTATCTATGAATATTATATTTCATTATGCTATGAATATGTATAAAAATTCAAATTCTTTTTTATTTATGCTATGAATATGTATAAAAATTAAAAAAAAAATAAAAATAAAAAATATAATATGCAGTATATATAAATGAAATATTGAAAGTTGAGATAAACAAAACTGTGGTTACTGATTGTTTTTCTTTTTAATTAGAAAATTAATATAATTAACATTTCTATAAATTAATGAATTTATATATAATAATTATTATCTTTAAGTAAAATTCTTTAATTAAAACATCTTTTATAATTTAGAAAATAAAGTCTTGTCATTTAAATTTTCAGTGTCTTTCAGCCAAGAAATATATTTGTGCAATATCTAGAATGGAAAACAATTTTTTTTGATTAAACGAATAGTTTCAAAATCAGATTCAAGTACTACACTTTCAAAATTTTCTTAATTTTAAAATTATGCAGTTCTGTATTATTTTGAGCTTTTATAATTGCTATAATTTGAATTATTTCAAAATATAGAATTTTTACAAATAGCAAAAAATATATAGTAGTATCATAAAATGAATTCTAAGTATAAAGTCTGTTTAGAATTATTATTGTATAATTTTAATAACAGAAAACATATTTTTATATATAGGACTTATATAGACTATACTGTATATTATTAAATATGTAAAATATATATAGCATATATTATATACCTAAAATATGTGTGCATACACAAACTTATATTTTAAGTATATACTGTGTGTGTGTATGCTCAGTATATATAATATTACAGAATATAATTTAATATTTTATAAACATATTTAAAATTGATATATTTGTAAATATCCCAAAAAGATGTTTAAATAACAATTAATAATAATTGTTGCTTAATTTTAAAGCAAAATTCTATGTTATCTATAATCTAATAAAACTTTTGCAAATGCAAACAAAAAATTTTTAGAAAATATCAAAAATGTTTCAAGAATTTTAAATGTTTAATTGAATATGTTTTAAGTTGTTAGTAAAATCTAGAAGCTCTCTCTTACAATTTGATTAATAATATATTATCTAGAAAACTAGAAACAATGGTAGTTGTAAAGAAAAATCCAAATTTATCTAATATTTACTTATATTAATAAATAATTAAATTTTATCTCACATCATTTAATAAATGTTAGAAGAATAGAAAAATTATATGAAATGGAAAATTTTTTTATCCAGTACAGTAGATCTGCAGTTTCAGAGATATATAAATATGTAAATCTTTTTATTTCTGTTGGATTTCTACAAAATATTGAATTAAAAAATTTATTAAAACAATTTATTTTTTGCAAAAATATCCAGTTATGGCTTTAAATTTGCATATCTATGCTTATAGTATGGTCATTAATTTTATCTAGTAGTACCATTTATCAATGCATGGATTTGTATATGCAGTTCTGTATTATTTTAAGTTTTTATAATTGTTATAATTTAAGCATTGCTGGATTTTTAATTTATATGGAAATTTTCCAAATATATTAATTGCATAGGTAGTGGACCTACTTTATATCAAAGAATTAACTTGCTTCATTGCATTTATTGATACAATTTAAATAAATACAAATATAAAATACATGTTCATGCAAAAACAAGTAAATATTATTATGCTCTTTTATAGCATTTTTAATAATTATATAATTTTTTTTTGTATAAATATATATTTGTAGCAATGTTATGTACAGTAGCAAACCTAATTATTTGAATTCCCAATGACAAGTATCACTTCATTTCTCAAAAAAATATATATCTTTTTCACTGTCTAGTAATACATTAGTTTCCATAATCTGACACATATGGTTCCGGGGCTTGTTGGTTTTCAGAGATTTGTCAGATTATTGGATGTTAATGAAAAAATGGAATTACAAAAGCTCCGTTTATTAAGACTTTCCTGTCACTACTATTGCTGTTCAAATCTTTCACAAAAACGCTTAATTTTATCCCAATTTTTTTAATAATATAAATGGTGGCTCATCCAATACCATGAAACGAATTCAAATCACTAAACTTTTCTTCCAAGTCGAGTTTCTTAATTATTTCTGCCTTTTCGACCACAGTCAATATCTTATGTTTTCGTTTTTCACTTTTTCCACTTTGTGACATTATGTAAAGATAAATAACAAACACTGATACAGTAAAAACACTATTTTACAGTACAGTGTACTGATTTTAAAAAATAGTCTGATTATAATGCCTGTGCAATGAACGAATAGCGACTGACAATTTGTTTTATGTCATTTTCTCTCTCTCGCACATGGACAAGTGATGACCATGGTTGTGACAAGAAAATTCCATGTGGGCGGCACAACAGTTCCCAGAGTGTCAGACTACTGGAAGTGTCGGAATGGCAAAGGGTTGGACTACAGAGACTCAACTGTATTGTTGAAATTCTATTTTAATATATCAAATTCAGATCTTGAATATAAATTTATAGCATACTATTTTTAATTCTCATTTTTGTCATCATGTTGTCATCTATGTGTGATGCTAAGAACATTCAATATTATGAAGTGATTATTTAATGTTATTGCTATTCAGAATCAATATAATTATATTTTGTCCAATTTTAGATTGTGAATAAGTTTTATTAAATAACTTTTTCATGCAGATATTTTTCATTTTATCATACTGTGCTAACTAGAACTTACATTATTTCTTAGATTTTATTTTATCTTATTACAGTTTTTAATGTTGAATGAAATATATCATACACAATAGACTACTTTTCATTTTATAAAAAATTTAACTGGTTATTCTGAGGTTCATGTAAAGCTCTATGTATAAGAACCTCAGCTTACATTCCAGCATATGTCTTTCTCCAGAAATGATTTCAATGTTAGAACAAAAGAACTCTAAAGTAGTTATATATAACTAATGAGAAGAAAGTTTCGATTTTATTAGACATTTATGAAAAGGATATGTACAAATATTTTGTTTGGTGTATAGCAATATTATATCTACCAATGATAAAATCATACAAAAATTAACATACCTCTTAGTTCACTGCTTCTACTCGTAATCATAACCTTACTTTATAAATCCAAGCACTATTAGCAGAGACTCAACTGCTAATAGTGCTTAGATTTATAAAGTAAGGTTATAAAAAATTAACATTTGAAAATTATAAAATATGCATTTAATCTAAAGTATTTGTGTTTACTAAAAAGCTTTTATTATTAAAAAAGTTCCTGTTTTACTAATATTCAATATTTCACATGTTTTCTAATTATTAAAAGATTAACACATTATATCTTGCATTGTTTTATTATTTTGTACTATTTAAAATGCAATCATGTTTCTTGATTCATAAAAAAAAATAAAATTTGCAAGAAATAATATAAGTTTTAATTAAGCAAGGGAAGCAAACAAAATGAAAAAATTATCTGTTGTTGATAAAGTAAAATATTCATTTTAGAATATTATTACAGTAGTTTTAAACAAGAATGAAGAGGACATTGAAAATTATTATTATTGGAATTAGAGTATGCAATATAAATTATATTAAAATCTGAATTCAATTAATTTGATATTTGCAAACAAAATTACATAAAATTTATTAATGTAATTAATAATAAATTTTCTTTTAGGAATGCAACAAATTTTGTTAATGAGAAAAATATTTATATATAAAAACATTTAGATTATCTAATTTGTACTTATCGGATAATTTAGTAAGTATTCTCCTTTTTTATTGATAGTAATGCTTCCTCAAACAATATGATTAGATTTAGATCAAAACTAACTAGCAAGTATAAATGATTCATCTGACAATTTCACTATAAATTCAAATTCTGAAGTCAATAAAAGTTTGTCATTATTTAAAGTTTGAAAATGTACAGAGGAAACAATAAATTCTCTTTATGCATTTTTTCCTGTTTTAGATTCATTCATATTGTCATTAGCTCTCCCAGGAAAAAAAACTAATACTTTTTGGTTATTTCCAATACAAATAAAAGGATAATTAGGATTAAGTTTTGTCTGGTATCCAGGGTTGCAGAGTTGGAGTCAGGGAGTCGGAGGTTTTTGGGTAGAGTCGGAGTCGAAATTTTAAACTGCCCAGAGTCAAGAGTCGGAGTTGGATCTTACAAATTTTAAGGAGCCAGAATCGGAGTCAGATTTTTTTTTAAAAGGTGGAGTCTGAGTTGGATCATTTTCCATCTGATTCTGCATTCTTGGATTCCAGAGTCAGTGGTTTTTGGGTGGAGTCGGAGACGGATTCGGATTTTTAAATTGTCGGGAGTTGGAGTCAGAGTTGGATCATTTGCCATCTGACTTTGCAACCCTGCTGGTATCTCTAAGATATCATTTATGTCGTTGCATCTTTTGCTACCATGTTAATCAACCTACAATTGTTATACAAGAATATCTTATACAATTGTATAAGATACAAGAATATCTTATACAATTGTATAAGATATCTTATATAATTGTATAAGATATTCTTGTATAACAATTGTAGGTTGATTAATGTGGTAGAATATCTTATACAATTGTTTCTGTTAAGAATAGAATTTCTTTTGCCTAGCAAAAGGAATTCTATTCTTAACAAGCATGAATCATTTCATTATTCTTCAAGCATTGAATCATTTGTTCATTCTGTATGATTTAAATGCTGAAAATTGATTCTTAAAAGTTTTCTGAAGAGGAATTCATCTCACACCAAAGAATCAATTATCTAGTTATATTTAGAAGTATTAATCTCTTAGAATTTTTACTGTTTTCTAATAAGAACAACAGAGTAACTGCTAAATTCATTTTGAATTTAAAATAAAAAAAATAATAAATAAAAATTTATTTTTCTATTAATTTTATAATTTATTAAATTCCATTTTTTCATATCAAACTGTATTTTATTATAAAATTTGAATTGAGGAAAAATAATAATTCATTCTTAATAGCAAAAAATTTATTTTAAGGCAGCTGAGAATAAATTAACAAGGTTATTTTATCATTGTTAAAGGCTTTATAATAATAGTTTATATATATATATGCATAATATGCATAACATAGTTACTATAATTCAAATTTTTTGCAATTTATCAATATATAGAAAATGTAGACTTTTTCAGAACTTTTTAAGTAAATGGCATTAGTACAACAGTATATCTTAATGTCTTCTGTTTTCAAGGAGAGAGACAAAATGCAAGTATATCTTTTGATGTTTTTACTTTTTTTGTTTAAGATCATCATAATTGTTTCTTTGTTACAAATTTTCTATGAAATTCAGAAAATCAGTGTATAAAATTTTGAATGATCATTCTTATAAATAACTATAAAATAGTTATTTATAAAACTATATTAAATTAATTAGTAATTAGAAAAATTTCTCATAGATATCTAAACCTAAAATAATAATTTCTAGTCTGTGTTACAATCCTTTCACACAAGGTATAATTGTCAGTCAATCAAAATAATGCATGTGCTTCTCTACTTATGATAAGGTTGTTTTGATAACTCCATTGTAGATTGAAAAAATTGTAAGTTGAAAATTATTGACAATAGTAATAATTTTGATAGTAATAGCAAACAATGGATAACTAGATTCTCCAATATGATAAAATCATATGTATTTGATCCTAGATCCTCCAAGGTGGTGATAAAATCATTCAGAATTGAATCTGGCCCCAAGATGATAAAATCATTTGGAATTGAATCTGGATTGCTTTACTATATAATCATCAGAACTATAAATTTTAATAAAACAGAAAATGTATTCCTAACCAATATGCTATGATGATGGCCAAGTTTGAAATTCATTAAATACAATCATAAAATCAGATTATCATAAGTCGAATGATCATTAAGTAGGGGACCATCTGTACAATGATCATTTGATATTAATCATAATTAGTTAACAGTAGCTGCAATGCCATTTATATGTTGTTTATAAAATGTATATCAAAGCATTAAGCATATCTGAATAAATGGTTACAGTTCATTTTAAATCAACAATGTATGCATATTTTCAAGTCTCAAGGAACTAAGTTTCACTAAGTAATCAGTTAAGTTGATTATTGTTGTTCATACGATTGACTGATTTAATTTTTTGTTCAGCTCTGTTTGAAAGAGTATTTATATCTATACATTAAGATCTTCAGATCATGATTTGCTGACTGGTTGTCTTTTGAAAGGGCTCTTTTTTGTTACATCAGTTTCTTGGATTGCCAGTCTGAAGACAGTTTGACGACATTAGATAAATAATTATATAGATGCAGAAATACTACATTTGTCATCACAATATAATTATAAAAAGTTATTGAGATATTTTATATTATGAATTGATTAATTTTCACTCATAAGAAAAATAATAAGTTATCAGAATCTAACTAACTGATACTTGTGATTTAAATATTAATAAATTTTATTTAATATTTTTCAAAAGTAATTTCTTAGTTTTTCCAAAATTTTTTGTTATTTCAAAATCCTAATACAATGTAATGTATATAAAATTATTTCACTTCACAAGAAATCAAATGTGTGTCTTATAATTGTTGTGAAACACAATTATCATTCCTTTTTCCATTATAGATAAAAATGAATTTAGACTTATTTGCCTCTCTTCAGTTTATCAATTACTTGTTGAAAACAATTAATAATTGGGAACAGAAATTAAAAAAAAATTTAATATACCTTTTAAAAAAATGACTGTTCTATAGTTTTCCATACATCCAATTTTTGAACAATTACAGGATAAGTTTCGCAATACCAATATTAATAATGCTCTGAATTTAAACAATAGCCTAAAATCAGAAAATTAACATATACTAGAGATATTACCAAAATTTATGATATTTTTAAAGAAAAAGATATTTTTTACCTATTACCATGTATCATTCCTATTTTAATTGTAGACTAGAGAAAGATAAAACATCAATTCTATTCAAGGAAAAAATAGCCATTTATAGAAAATTAAAAAACATTTAGCCATAATCATCAACACCTAAGACCTAATGAATCTAAACACCAGTTTTAAAATACCCACCTGTTGGTCACAAATTCTTACCATTAACTATCTCTTTAACAAATAAACAATCACCAAAGAGAGAACCTCAGTCCAATAAAACCATAAGCTTCAGTAACAACAAATTCTCTCTCCCTCTCACAGTTTCATACCATACATCATCTCTAATCATGACCAGTCTTAAACTCAAAACAGGTAAATATTCTATAATTTTAAAATCTCTAATATAATAACAATTACTATTACTCCAAATTAGGATGATCCCTTTTATCACAATCAGAACTCATAACCCTCATGCATTTCAAATGTAATTTACATTACCACCATACATATGTATTGTTTGCCAATTTTACTAAGAAAATACATCATTATAGTTTTTTTTGTTTATTTGTAAATATTTTCAAATTTTTGATAAAGAGGGGCAACTAAGCCCAAAATGCATTTTTATCTAAAATGGAAAAGGCAATAAAATGTTCTGTTGTTATTTCAATGTTGGACTGACTCTCCAGACACACACTATTGAAAAGACTGTTAGGCTCATTTTACCAAATAGAGCCATTCTTAACCTATAAATATAAATAATCAATAGAAAATAATCTGATGAGATAAATTAATCCACATTTCTTTTAAAAATATGTCCCTCTGCCCTTTATCATCAAATTATTAATACCAACAAAATTTTCGAAAAGGAAAAATTTTAATTTGATTATCCTTGATTATTTATAAAAATATTTTAGGCTTATTCATATAATGGCTCAACTAAAATTATGATAGAATAGAAGCAAAGTCATGAATACAGTTTTTAATTTATATATTATAATTTTACTAAAATTATTTTATAATTTTGATTATATAAAAATTTCTTTTAATTGGTGAAAGATGTGACTCAAGATGTAAAACACAGCTACGATGATACAATAAAATTTAAAAATGTTGTTAATACCATAGATACAAAGAATGTTCTTTTAAACTACAAGTTGATGATCAAAAATCCAGCAATCAATATTCCGGTTCCATCGCTTTTCGGCATGAATGTCAGACCGCATTTTAAAATTTACCATGCTGGCGTGCCATTGTTTTCTGGAGGTGCCATTTATGTTTTGACAGGCCTGTACTCCTTATTCAGATATTTGGTCATGCTTGCAACCAGGATTGCCAGATTGATAAATAAAAAAATCTTAACATTTTAATTTATTCTTATATACAATTCAAACTTCAAGGGAATTATAATCCAAATAAATCTAAACAACGATACCAAATGAGCTCTTACAATCCAAACTTCAAGGGAATTTCAATCCAAATGAACCTAATAAACTTGCCAAATTTAACCCTTGAGACACACCACAGAATTTTAATTTGAATTATTTCGAATTAAAATTCTGTTGTGTGTCTCAAGGATTAAATTTGGCAAGTTTATTAGGTTCAAATGAGCTCTTTTTGGCTTTTTTTAGACATGGTTGGGGTTAGAAATTTTTTTAACATTTTGACATTTTTTTCTGGCTTTTTTTGCTTATTAGCATTATATAAAATCTTTAATTTTTTTTGAAGATACAGTAAAGAATTAAAATTCTGAGGAACTATTTTATTTAGTTGAATTAACTTTCTGTAGAACTTCAATTTTTTTATAGTTATTGAACATTAAAATTTCATTTGCTTTTCATTTAGTGTTTAATTTTATTTCTCTAAAGCACTGTACAAGTAGTTCTTTTCTGTTAAATATATACTGCATATATATACATCAAAAATCCGGATTTTGAAATCTTTTAACTTTATACAGGTTGATTATCAACCTGTATAAATTCCATTAGGAACTTATTTGTTTTGATTGGTTTAAGTATAAAATAGCTGAAAATGTTTTGTAAATAATCAAAAATAATTAAATTAAAACTTTTTCTGATTGAAGACTTTGTCATTGAATAATAATTTGATAAATTAATCTTTCATTATTTTTGTATAACAAACTATTTTATTATATCTATAAATAGATATATGAAAAATTTTCATTTTTTGAGAATGAATAGCAAAACTTTTTATTATATATTCAGAAGAATTCAAGTCACTTCAACGCAGCATTAAAATCAGGCACAAATTTATTAAAAAAACTAAATTCCAAAATTAATCATAACACTATTAAAGTGTTATGATTATTTAATATATATATTAAGCAAATCTAGACATACAATCACAAATCATAATACATTATTAAAGTGTTTTCAGCCTCAAAAAGCTCTTTTTAGTATAACTAATAGACAAAGCAAGAATATCAAATCTTATATAAAAATTTGAAGTTACCATAGCAACATAGAACAACAAGTTTTAACAAGTTACAATGATTTATTAAACTGACATAAACAATCTTAAATCTTAAGAGTTACATAGCAATGATGATATCACTATAATGACTAGGCAGAAATATAGTAGACTCCCTTTTATTTGGCCTCTATGGGACTTGATCTTAACCAATGACCAGTTAATCTGAAAATGTATGCAAAATACTATTTATAAGTTGTAAATTATTCGTAAATAAATATAAATATATATAATGTTGTACATACAAGTTTATTAAAGTAAATCGGTAACCTTCATTTATCTTTTTGATTTAAATTCATTTTTTAAAGCAAAATCATGCCATTTTTCATAAAATTTATATCAATAGTAGATGAATTATTTTTGTTTAATATATCTTATAGTTTCAAATTTTTTTTTGCTTTCTGAATGATTTATTCTTATTTTATTTTTCTCTCCACTCATAGCTCAGCAAAATGTGCCCAAATAAAGCAGAGGCCAGTTAAAGTAAGACCAGATAAGAAAGAATCTATTGTACATTTAATACAATTTAATAATAAAAGTAATGCTATTATGTATCTTAACAATATAATACAAATAAGGATTACATGTTGATAAGCATAAACATAAAAAATTATTGCAGAAAACTACAGATATATGTAAGGCAACCAGTTTTTGACAATATATATCACATCAGCACTAGGCTTCACTAATAGTTCCTGACTCTAACTTGTTAACTGTATTATCATTTTTCTCTTAAAGATTTGAATATTTTCTGCCATCCAGCCTTTAACTGGATTTTCATCAATCTTTCTAATCTAGCATATTCCCATGCAATTGTAGCATCAAAGTTTAAAGCCCTCTGCAAAAAGTGCTGTTTTTTTCCAACTTATAACCAATATCGTCTCTATGCTCTTTTATTCTTCTAGATCAGTGTTTCCCAAACTTTTTCTATGACGGAACACTTCACAAATCCTGAACTTTTTACGGAATACTTTGGTTATTTTATAGTATTGGTAGATATTAATAAATAAATAAATTAGGCAAAACAAACATTTTTTATCAAATTGTAATTATATAAAATAAACTAGTGACTCCAGTTTCAACTTGACACAGTATTTTAATTAAATCATATGAGACTTATATTAATTTTCATAATCACGGAACACTTCTAGATCTTCTGCGGAACACCAGTGTTCTGTGGAACATAGTTTGGGAAATGCTGTTCTAGATAATGATCTATTGGTGTATCTATGTAGATCTCATCTACTTAATATTAGTGATAAATCTTAATATTCAGAGGAATGTTTTTGGTTCTGATTATAAGCTTTCTTCAGTTCTTTTTACACTATGCAGATTCACAATTAACATGAACTTACAGTATTTTACAGTATATAATGAGCTTTAGGGAAGCTTAAAATAGAGTTGAAAATATTTTTTGTATATTATATTAAAATTATATATTACATTATATATACCCTATATTGTATATTATTTGTATATTATATTATTATATTCCTGGACATGCTCAAAAGTGAATATTTTTTCATATATTTATATATAAAAAAATATCTATATATAATTCTTTATAAAATATGAAGAGCAGATATTGTATCTTGTTTTAATGAAATATATTGAATCAATAATGGTCAATTGAGCTTATTGTAATTTAATACTTAAGAAGTTCAAATAACTGGAAATATAAACAGTATACGGAATAAAACTCAATTTTTCCTCCAATTCATTGAATTTTGATAAATATATTTTTTGATAGCATAATTAAGTTTTCATATAAATTAAACTTAATACGTTTTTTAAAATAGTTGTAATTTGCAATTCTCTATTATTCTCAATATTTATAATTGCATTCTTTCTTTATAAATTATAATGATTAATTAATTAATTAAAATTTGATATTTTTAAACTGATAATTTATAAATAAATAAAATTTTAAAAATTAATTTATTTTATAACAAAATATTATTTTGTTTTAGGAATTTTACAAATCATATAACAATGGATAATGTAAATCAGCATCCCACACTTTATGAATTTTTACTAGAAGCAGAATTATCTCATTATTTTAATCCATTTAGAAATGAGTTAAAAATTAATTCTGTAGCTCAAATAAAATATGTTGAAGAAGAGGATTTATTACATTTAGGAATGAGTAAACCAGAACAGAGAAGATTAAAGAAATTTTTTCATAAATATTATCCACAGACATATCTTAAAAAAATTAAAAAGGTAAGAATGATGATCAAATATTATTTGCAAAATATATATATATGTTTATATATATACTGTACATAGAAAATTAGGTAAATTGATCATTCAGTGAAATCTTACATAAATTGGAATGTACATATGTTGGCACATATCTTATAAGTAGATCCCTGATTTACACAGTTTCAACTTATGCAGTTTCAGTAATACAAGGATGCATAAGTTTTTTTAATTTTTGTTAAATTTCCATAAAATTCTATTGATAAATTCATTAAACAAATTACATTTTTGCAAAAATATTAGTTATGGACTTAAATTTTCATATCTATGCTTAAAATATGCTTATAAATTTCATTTGCTAATGCATCCATTTGTATATATTAAATTTTAAGCATTGTTGGACTTGCAAGGTTTTTGCCTTACATAGTATTTTTTTTGAACAAATTAACTGCATAAGTCAGGGACTTACTTCACAGTACTAGTGTATCATGAAGATGTAACATTAGTACATAGATATATTAAAGATAAAATATATAAATTGACCAGATGGCTGTGGGATAAAGCAGTCACTTACCATTTTGGATGATCTAGATTCAATTCTGAATTTTAGAAAAAAAAGAGCTAGAAAAATGCTAATATTTCTGCATTATAGCTTTATCACTTTGATCAGTATAATTTTCTTGTAAGTCAGAATCTCTACTAAGTATGGATCTATGTATATTGGATCTACATAAGTTTGAGATGTTCTGTATATAATTTACTATACAAGTCGACATTATTTAGCAGGATGCGAAGGTAATTAAAAGCGTACATGATCGCAGAGATTTACAAATGAGGGAAAAAGGTTTCATTAGCTCATTTTTCCCTCATTTGTAAATCTCTGCGATCATGTACGCTTTTAATTACCTTCGCATCCTGCCAAATAATGTCGACATGCTTTTCGTAGGCTCTTTGGGCAAAGGCAGTAACAAAGTTGCCTTTAGAAATATTGTTTTTGTGTTCTATAAGCCTCTCTTTAAAGTTTCTAGATGTAGCACCTACATAAACTTCAGTGCGGTTATCATCAATATTTCGCAAAGGTATTTTATATACCCCAGGGTTATCATCAATATTTCGCAAAGGTATTTTATAAACCCCGGATTTATAATCCTCAGTCCTTTTGCCTTGTCATTGCGCAGCAAATTAAAAATGGTGGGCGATCTCTTGAAACTCTTAAGGGTTTTTTTCACCACATTTTTTCATGGATTTAAATCCACAGATAGGTCCCATACCTTCAAGAGATCGCCCACCATTTTTAATTTTTAAATCCATGAAAAAATGTGGTGAAAAAAACCCTTAAATCCACAGATAGGTCCCATACCTTCAAGAGATCGCCCACCATTTTTTAATTTGCTGCGCAATGACAAGGACAAAAGGACCGAGGATTATAAATCCGGGGTTTATAAAATACCTTTGTGAAATATTGATGATAACCGCACTGAAGTTTATGTAGGTGCTAGTTACAGTATATTGAAACAGCGTTAAGCGGGGTCTTACTGTACAGTACCTAAAATAGGACACTTAAACATTTCATATTTTAGCTGAATTTTAAATAATGATTTAAGATGGTTTCCGTATTGTAGCCATTTTTTATTTGATATTTTTTAAATTTTGTAAATTATATAAGTATAAATTGGATGAGCTTTTATTTTAATTAATTCAATAAATTAGCTTGAATATATCGATTAATCACCTTAAATTACAAAAAAAAACATTTTAAATAGTAAACACCAATAAATTTATTATAAGCTCTTATTACTGAAATAATCTTACGTAAGAATGTTTTGCTTTGTAAGTTTATTTTGAATACTATTTGCAATTTTTTCACTTGGATAAGTACGTACGCAAAAAATCAGAAAAACGACTCTTTTATTGACTATAAACTTTATAATTCTTTATACAACTTATTCTAAAATAAACAGAAAACATATGTTATGGACAAAATGATTAATACGGTATTATTTATAATACTCGGATATAATGAATAATGACAAACAAAATCGGACATTTTGTAATATATTTAAAAAATTTAATCATATTACAGTCAAGTGTAGATTATCCAGACATTCTAGTAACAGTTATTCCGAATAATCGACGCTTTACTATATCTACATAGGATTAATTACATAAAAATCTTTAATAAATCAACACACACTACGTAATAATTAGATTAATTATTAAAATAAATTTATTTTAGCAATTCCTTTGCATACTGTATAGCTATAACAAAATAATCTGCGAAAATTTCACAAACTAGAATGTTTTTGAAAGGTATTATTAACTGTTTTAATTAATGTTAACAAAATGTATTATTAATAAAATTTTATAATTCTGTCAACATTATGATAAAATCATAAAAATCAACTTAAAGGAGAGGAATGATCACTCCTCTCCTCTTCAATCCCTACTGCTTTTAAAATACAGACGAAAAGAAATTATTATTTCCGGCCATTTGATAACAATATTTATATTGGCTCGTCAATGTGATAAATTATGATAAACAATGTGAAATTTATTACAATGCTCGATTTTGTTTGTCATTACTCATAATAACCGAGCATTACAAATAATGTCCATATTAATCACTTTGTTTATAAAATATATAAAAATTATAATGAATACAATCAGGATGACTAAAATATTTGACAATATGCCTAATAAATCAATAAAATTTTATTTTAGAAGATTAGTTTCTATTTTAATAGAACAGCCATATGACAAATATGATTAACATTTTTAAAAATCCATTAAATATTTAAATGACTAATAAATGAATTCAGCTTTTATATACAGAAGACAAATATGGAGATTGTGTCCTAATTCTCTTCCTTATACTGAAAGTCTTTCTCAACAAGATATTCATTAGAAACTGGTCAACACTATTTATTTTTTCCTTGTTAACAATTTTAAATAGTAGGCTATTAAATAGACAGGAAAAAATTTCTAATTAATATTAGGCAAGGAAAAAATTCTAATTTTATTATGATAAAATTTTTTATTGTATAGTATGTCCAATATAACTTGAACCTAGGGTAAAAAAGCAAATAAACAGATTTTAGAAGTACATATTGGTCATTTGTTAAATTTTCAAGTGTAATTATCTATTTTATAATAATTAAATTATCTAATTATCAAGTCTACATTGTTAAAATACCAATACAGTAGTTTGCTTTAACATCGGCTTCATTAAGACGTTTGCTAAGGTTTTATGAAATTACTAAAGTTGAATGTTATTTTAAAAATTTTCATTATTATTTTGAAATATTTTAATCCAAAATTAAATCAATTATAGATAACGATAAGTATATAATGATAAATGCTCACCTTTCCAAAAGTTTTTGATTCAGAACTTTTATTAAAATATTTTTGGCATATGCAAAATTCAAATTATATAAATATTTTAAGTCTTAATTATTTTTGGAAACCGGGAAATAGCTGTATTTATCAGCAGAGCTGCCGAGAGGGGGTGACATCCGAAACTTTTGTCACGGGCCGGAATCGAAAAGGGCCCGACCGTCGGGTCTCGATGTATCACATAACGTATCCAATAGTTCGTAAGCCGCCGCCGGAACGCACTGTCTACCACCCAAAGCAGTTGTGCCAAAATATCAGTATTATATATAAAATAGTTTAAGTACAAAATTATTTATCAAGTAGTTCAAAAGGTCAATGCCAGTTGAAAAGATCAACTTTAGGATGGACAGCTGCGGTAGGAGCGTGCTGTACCTGGTGTATCCAGGTTTAGTTCCCGGGTCTCATACTTACAAAGTTTTTCAGAACAGATCTGTTGAACTACATCCTTCACCTGATGGCTAATCTCACCAAGGATATAGGAAGCCCATGGTGAGCACTGGAATAACCTATCGCTTAGTACCAACTTGGTGGATAAAGTTTTTCAGAACAGATCTGTTGAACTACATCCTTCACCTGATAGCTAATCTCACCAGGGATATAGGAAGCCCATGGTGAGCACTGGAATAACCTATCGCTTAGTACCAACTTGGTAGAAAGCTGTGTTACGCCATTTAGATAAAAATATAGGTTAGTTACGTTACTGAATCTCATGAAAGATTTTTATTAAACCAAAGTAATGCACTTTTTTAAGTGAGGCCCGGATCACAGATTGTCACGGGCCCGAAAATTTCTCTCGGCAGCCCACTGTTTATCACCACAAATTTCGCTATTTTATTTTAATTTGTAAATTAAACAATATTAAGTTATACTATTCTTGACAGTGTTGCTTTAAATTTTTTTCGCAACTAATATTTCTTGTTATTAATAATATCAGTTATTTTAATGAAGGATTTAAAACAGGATAAAATAAAATCAAAATAAATCGTACAAGATATATATTTTTTGATGAAGGATCAAATTTTTACAAGACGGGTTTTAAATGGGAAAAATGGAATGAGAAAATTTTTGATACAACAAAATGACATTTTTAAAAAGCTAAAGGGATTTTTAAAGGAAATTAAAAACTGACGCATTGCTCAATTTTAAGCCCATAATTTATCAAGATGAAACTTGGACTCACGCAAATCAAGTTTGGTTTGCAAGATACTAAAAGTAATAAGACATCTGGACTTTGGTATGCTATTGTCAAAAGGAACCAGATACTGTATATTATTTCTCATGTTGGAGAGACGGTTTTATATTAAATGCTGCATTATTTTCTAATTCTAAAAAGTCAACAGAAGATTGCCATTATGAAATAAACAAATTAATTATTCAACTGATACCAAATTATTTTCTGTTTTCTTTTCTTGTTTATTTTCTGTCTTTTGATGCAATTGGGCTGAATATTTTATTAATTTCCTAAAAAGTAATTACGTATCAATGCATCAAACGATAAATATGTTTGCATATCTCACTTTTAAAAAAAGTTCGTGTATCAATTTGTTACCATAACGGCCAATACGAATAATTTTTTTTTAATTATTTCTGGTATGAATTCTAAAAATAGCTTCCGCCGCTTGATCGTGACGTCGCTTTCGTATTCGCGTGACATCAAACAGGAATACGGATTTTGTAAGTGTCAAACTTTAATTAAATATTTAAACAAAAATTAATTAATTATGAGCGTCTATAAAAGCTAATTACCTAATTTAGAATTAAAAAATTGATAATCATTAATTTATTAATAAATTAATTTTATTATGAGAATCGCGTGCATCAAGGAGCGCCGCATCTATCTTGCAATGTTCGCGTATATTCTTACGAAAATATCTATCTGAAATTTTCCTTTTGTATTTGAAATTACAAAAAATTAAGCATAGAACAAAAAGTAATTAAAGTTTATATAGTATCTCGTTCTAAAAAAAGAGATACTAAAACATTTCTATGCAATTGGAAATAACAAGCGTCTGGATCAAAATTTGGGAGATATTGAACAAAATCATAAAGATTTATATATATTCGATCCTTTTCTGAGCATCTTAAAAGAAATCGGATTGTTGTTTCAGAATTTGGATTGTTCAGAATTTTATACGAAATTTTTAAATTTCGCATATAAATTAAGTGTAATTTACATATTGTATATTGTAAAAAAATTATAAATCAAACTATCCATTCCTAACTTAAAATCTCATATATTCGACCTAAAAACATATTAATGTTTACGAATAACTAAAAAAAATATCCATTATGAATAACAATTTAAAGGATACAGCTCCGTAAACAAAGCATTTAATAGGAGAGTGTTTTGTTGACATTTGGAATGACGTTAGCTTCTCTCCCCTTTTCAGATACTCAACACTGCGATTTTAGTTGTAGTAGTAGTGTTTTAACTAAATAATTAAGTCAGTGCAGGTCTTTTTTGTGATAAAAATTGTTTATTTGAGTTTATAAAAGTTGTTTAAATTTGTATATACGAGATATCAAATTATATAATTGAAAACGAAAAAACAAGGAATAAACATAAGAGAAAATTTTCCACAAAGTTTAAGAAGGGAGATTTGTAAGAATTAAAAGAATTTTGTTTGAAATGGATAGGACACACCGAAATTAAGATATGCCACTTTAAAAACTCGGGCCCGAATCGGTTACTCATCACAATCAGTCGTGAGTTGCAATCATGTGACTAGATCAAGGATACAGAATATAATTACAAAAAATCGAAAAGCATTTAAAGTAATAGTATCAAGAATAGTATAACTAAATATATAATTTACAAATTAAAACAAAATAGTGACAATTACGTTTATCATTAAATACCGCTATCTATAATTGATTTCATTTTGGATTAAAATATTTCGAAGTAATATTGAAGACTTAAAATATTAACCCAAACTTTAGTAATTTTATAAAATGTTAGTAAATGTCTTAACAAAGTCGATGTCAAAGTACCGTACTATAATACTATAGTATTTTAACAATATAGAATCAATAATTAGAATATTGTAGAAACCTTGAAAATTTATCAAATGGCCGTCAGCTATATCATTGGACACCCCAAAAATCTATTTATTTGGTTTTACCCGAGGATCAAATTATATTGGACGGACTATATATGTTTTTCTATTTAATATCCATAATTTCCATAATGACATATCCGTAACAGTATACTGTATCGTACTCTATTTGAAGACAGTGAAAATTTGTCTACAAAATATTAGCAATCAATCCTGACATTTCGAATACTGAGATCCTGGATGATTTAAACTATTTCAATCCCGGAATTAAGTGATTTCTAATTTCAGGATGCTGGGATTATCCTATAACATTCATCACAATATACAAATATTGTGTTGAATGTTATATAACTGTTCATTTATTAATTATAATAAACAAAGCATTGATATTCTTAAATTAAAAAAAAATTAAATGCCTTCAATTTTTTCCTATTTTTCATTATGAAACATTTTTCTTATACTGTATTATGTGATAAAAAAAATATCGCATAAAATTAAATCAGAAATATCGGAATCGCTAAGTCTCCATCGTACATCGCGACCTCGCTACTGCGATTCATCAGTTTACTATATATTTTTAGTTAATAGCCAGTGCCGGATCTAGTTAGTGCGGGGCCCCTCAAAATATGGCTTATATGTATAAATAAAAAATATAAATTTAAAAACAGATATAAACATTAAACTGTAAATCTTATTCAACATTATAATGATACATTCATTGGAGAGAGGTGTGCCACTTCCAGTGCTGGATCTAATTAGTGTGGGACCCGATTGGAATATTTTTCGCGGGCCCCTCAAAATATGGCTTATATGTATAAATAAAATAAGTAGCATTTATAAATAAAGATCCATTTTTGTCGGCTGGATTGGCTAAGAGAAAACCCTTCGGCTTTCCACTCTGGAGGACCCGGGTTCGAATCTCGAGTCCCTCCCCTTGAAGATATTTATCATGATCATGAAGTCAGGCCCTCCCGTCATCCACAATCTGGCTGATCCCTCCGCAGGGATGGACAACATGTGGAAGGACTTCTTTCGCTCCGTCAATTATTATTATTATAGAAAAAAACTGGCATCATCTGATGCCAAAAAAAGCAAAAGAAGGATTAATTATTTAAAGAAATTTCACCTTTATGTGAAAATTTGAACTATTTTTCATCGGAAATAGCAACCCCGTGGCCTAATTAACATATATTAGGTTTCAATATAACATATTGATTAGAACCACTCCAGAGAGATGTGATTAGGATTAATTAATTTATAACTACCCTGTACAAACCTGTACTCAAAATATTGAGATAGGGCTCAATGTAAAAAAAGTAATTGTGTGTGTGGACGTTTTCGGTAATTGTAATCTTCCTTAACTTCCGTTATTATATCGTACCATTTATACGTTCCGCAAATATTGAAAAACGATACATATGTTTTAAAATTTTTTTCTTAATAGATTATTTAATTACATAAACTTTTGACAAACACGGGGCCCCCTCACGCGCGGGGCCCGATTCTTAATAAATTATTTAATTACATAAACTTTTGACAAACACGGGGCCCCCTCACGCGCGGGGCCCGATTGGATGCAATCGGCTTAAATCCGGCACTGTTAATAGCATAACTTAGTTATACAAAAATTAATATATTACAATACGCATTATATAAAAGGAAAAGATGAATTGGTGCCTTGTACTGGGTGTAAGAGAAAGTTCTGTAGTTTTTTTTAAGAAAACAAGATTACTTTTTTCACTTTTTATTTAAAATTTAATCCAAAATATAATTTCCTTCCTTAATTAAAAACTGTTTGCCAGCATTCTGAAAGCTTATCCAATCCCCTGGAGAAGTCCACTGCCATTTGGACATCTTCAAAATTTATGCACTCATTTCCATTAAGTAAGTTTGCAGCGATCTGAATAGGTGGTAGTCCGATGGTGCAATATCAGGAGAATATAGGGATGGTGTAAAATTTCCCAACCAAACTCTGCAAGTTTTTGTGCGGTTTTCCTTGCCACATGCGATCCTTAATTAAAAACTGTTTGCCAGCATTCTGAAAGCTTATCCAATCCCCTGGAGAAGTCCACTGCCATTTGGACATCTTCAAAATTTATGCACTCATTTCCATTAAGTAAGTTTGCAGCGATCTGAATAGGTGGTAGTCCGATGGTGCAATATCAGGAGAATATAGGGGATGGTGTAAAATTTCCCAACCAAACTCTGCAAGTTTTTGTGCGTTTTTCCTTGCCACATGCGATCTAGCGTTATCGTGATGAAACATTATACCCTTTCTGTTGGCCAAAGATGGACGTTTACGTTGAATTTCTCTCTTCAAAACATCAAGTTGCATACAATAATGATCAGCATTAACCATTTCATTTTCTTTCAGCAACTCATAGTGTACTACATCCTTGCGGTCCCATCAACAACACAGCATAACCTTCTGATGCACATCTGCTTTTGACGTAGACGGCGGAGTTTCCCCATCCTCACTGTAAACATAGGATCTTCTTCTTACCACGTTTTTGTAAACTATCCACTTTTCATCTCCAGTCACCAAGCAGTCCAAAAAAGGCTCCCTTTTTTGACGAGCTAGATTCGAAGAACATATGGAAATTCTATCCATTAAATTTTTCTCGCTTAATTCGTGCGGCATCCAAACAGAGTTTTGACACAAAACCAAGTCTTTTAATGTGATCCAAAGCAGTTGTCTGATGAATTCCAAACTTGAAGGCTACATCTACGGAAGTTAATGTGGGATATGTCCTGATCATACTGCAGAGCACTTTGTCATTGACATCTGATGGCCTTCCTGATCTGGGTTCATCTTTCAAAGAAAAGTCACCCGAACGAAATTTTGTAAATTATCTTTGGCATGTCCGAGCTGTTACTGCGGCTTCTCCAAATACTTAACGCGGTGGAGGCAGCAAAAAACTTGTGATTTCCTTTTTGGAACTCATACAATATATACAATGTCTTAACTGGACTTTTTCTTCACTCATGTTAACCGTTCTAAAAGTTTAAGGTAACTGAATAATATTCGAAAAAATGTCCATAAATCAACCACCATATGCAAATTACCAGTGCAAACTGGTTTTAGTCCAATCAGAATTCTTACTAATGACCGACAACGCATAGAAATGGACGCGTTCAAAAACGATAGAACTTTCCCTTACACCCAATATATGTGACTTTAGCATTTAATAAACCACGAAGATTTTATAATGCACGTTATTTAAAAAGTATCCATGATCAACCAGAAAAATAGAATAATTTTCGAAATTCAAAGCAATAATAATATGGTTTTATAAGTTAAAATTGTATTTTATAATATATAAAATCTTAAATGGCCCGTCGATAACTGACTGCATCGATAATAATACAGCGCTTAATATGCATTATATGATGATGGAACTTTAAAAAACCAAATCTTGTAAGCGAATTTTTTGTTTCAGAGGTTCAAATATGAAGGATACGTTATTTTCTGTTGTTGAAATTTTTTTAACGTTCGTTTTTTGTATTTTTCATTTTTGATTTATAAAATTTGTCTAATTTTTAGAACCATATTTCGGTGTATTAAAAATACAGTATGTTAAAAAATGGGGGAATTATACCAAAGGATATTGCGAATGATAATTTATATTTATTTAATAAAATAATCGTAATCCTCGAAAAATCCCGGAAATTTTTTCATTTACTAATTCCGGGACTGAAATCGCTACAAAGTATAAAATTTCATGTCTGAATAACTATGCGCTATCGCTAATCAAAATAAAGTGAAACTCTATACGGAATTATACGATAGTTTTGTCTTGATCAGCTCATAATCATCAAATAAAAAATAATAAAATTAATAAGTTCATTATAAACACGATTTCTTATAGTAATCATTAGTACAGTTAGGATACAAAATCGAAGCGTATCCGGAAAATCTCCAAAAAGAAAATTTTAATATATAAATTTACGATCAAATTTTTTTTAAATCGAGACAATTGAAATTTTGACGTGGATAACGTCTATGCTGGGTGTACGTAGCGATTAGGGTATCACGAAAAGTAGACCGTCTATCCCCTCTTATATCTCCGAAATTAATAGAAAAAATATAAACAATTTATACTTAATTTGTCGGCTATATAATGCCGTCGACGAATATGCAAGAAAAAATTAGAAATTTTGATAATAAATATCATTTCTTTCGAAAAATTAAATAGTTCACTTTTTGGTCATTTTGGTTTGGTCTTTTTGGTCAGTTTGGTCATTTGGGCACGTTGCGCCTTGGTTGCTTTCATTCTCGATAACTTCTAAACCAGTGCTGTCCAATTAGTGAACCCGAGGGCCATAGCCGTGTTTACTAGAGACATGGAGGGCCACAGTTACAAAAAAGGGGAGAGATTTGGTACTTTATACGTTATTGTCTCAACGAACGGAACGGCATAAATATGACGCTTTTTGGAAACCAATTTTATTTCCAGATTAAACAAACCTTATTACAAAATTATATTTACCAGATTGCATCCAATAATATGTTACATGTTAACAAAAAGTTATAAAATATAAACAGTTAAAAAATATCTACAAACCTTATAACAAAATTATATTTACCAGATTGCATCCAATAAACATGTTAACAAACAGTTATAAAATATAAGCAAATAAAAAATATAAAAAAGTATATATTCTTATGTACCTATTTAATGCGATAAATGAGGGCGGGCAGCAGCATTGCAAATAAAAAATATAAAAAAAGTATATATTCTTATGTACCTATTTAATGCGATAAATGAGGGCGGGCAGCAGCATTTACAAGGGCTGGATATTTACATCCATTCCTGTTGTAGCTATCCGCGGAATTATGTAAAAGAGAAGAATCTCCAAGACAGGTTCCGAATTGATTCTTAACTATCTTCATATTAGAAAATGCACTTTCGCACAAATAAGTACAGTACTACCAAACGTTGATATTACTTTCCGACCAAAATCACAAAAGTTAGGTACTACCAAACATTGATATTACTTTCCGAACAAAATCACAAAAGTTAGGAAAACCGTTCGTTAAACAAAGCAGTTTACCTATATGATTTGTTACGAAAAAGTCATTTTCCTATCGTTCCTGATATACTCGATTTTCATTTTCTATTTTACGTTTTTTCTCATTCATTTGACTAGATTTTCATTTTCTATTTTACGTTTTTTCTCACTCATTTCACAAATGCCAACATTTCATAGTAAAATAAAAATTAAATTAAATTAAAACAGAATCTCACAACAACAGTTCACACAATCACTGAAATGATGATTGTTAGAAACCAAAAAATAACTAAAATACAGTCACAATTCAAAACTTTAAATTTAAATAGCTGAAACTAAAAACTGACGTGACTGAAAGTCATAAAAATGTGATATCATTGACAGCTTGTTGATCATTAAATAATTACTAATAATTAAGAAAAATTAATTAATTGAGTTAATATAATTCAATTTTAGGATTCTTTTTATTAATCTCTTAAAAAAGTAATAAATAAGTGGGGAAAAATATTAAAGTAATATTATATCAGAAATCGTACTTAGCGGGCCGCCTTTTGGACAGCCCTGTTCTAAACTATAATAGATAGTTCCTAAAATAGACTATATAAATGTAATATGTTCTCATATTAAAGTAATATTATATCAGAAATCGTGAAAGCTTAGCGGGCCGCCTTTTGGACAGTCCTGTTCTAAACTATAATAGATAGTTCCTAAAATAGACTATATAAATGTAATATGTTCTCGAGAAAGAGAGATGCAAAAGTTGTGTGTGTTGAAAAATTCGAGCATTTTCAACTTTGTTTTCGCAATATCTTGAAAACTAAAATTGTCAGATAAACAGTGAGACAGAATTGTTGCCCTTTGAGAATTCTGCAAAGATGTATAACCAAATTTCAAATCGGTTTTTAGTTTTCTTGAAATAGACATCACAAATTTATATTGTGCAGTTGGCGGGTCAGCCGCCGGTATGACGTTATTCACGAACCACTTTCGGCTCCACGGAATCACCATTGATGTTTTTCCATTGATTTATTATTTAAACTAGTTTAATTTTAAATCAAAATCAATTTTTACTTCTTTTGATCATGACTATAATTAATAAACAAATTTATTGGTTTTAGCAACTGCAGCAAGGACTGAAGAAAATTAAGATATAAAAATTTATTAGTTCATTAAAATAAATTTTCTTAAATAAATATTCTGAAAAAATTTATATATATTATATATATTTGTATAAGAAAAAAAATACAGTATTATACTGAAGATAACTGCTTAAATTAACTGATACAGTATTCCTCTTCCTACAATCGTCTCTTCCTTTTTCACAAATATCAATTAAAGAATATTGATGTTATTTATTATTAACATTATAGTCTGTTTCAAGATAACTGACAGCCGAACCACCAAAGGTAACACTGTATTCATACGCGATTTGTAAATAACAATAATACTTCGTTAGATTTTGTTACGTGATTTTAAAAAATATATTTTTAAATCATCTCAATAATTTAATTATTTCGATATTTTAATCTGTTTCAAGATAACTGACAGCCGAACCACCAAAGGTAACACTATATTCATACGCGATTTGTAAACAACAACAATACTTCGTTAGATTTTGTTACGTGATTTTAAAAAATATATATTTAAATCATCTCAATAATTTAATTATTTCGATATTTTATTTCCCAAAAACAACAAATTATAGGATAATATATCATTTTTATATATTAAAATATTAATATTAAATTTAACTAATAGGAACTATTTTCCTTTGTGTAGAAATACCCACAACAATGGTAGTAATTTACTGTCAGGTTATCTTGAAATAGACTATAGTATTCTTTAAATACTAGTTACCCCTGGTCACTATGTGCCCAAATACACCAAAAACGAAACATTTGTTTCTTATCTGTCAGATTTGAGATTTTTATTTAATATAACCTTGTATATAATGCTTTTGCTTGTTTTTTCCTCCAGATCATTCTTTGAAATTTTCTTTATATGAAATTGGCAAAGTAACAAACTATCAATTTACCGATTCAGTTATTTAGGTAATAATTATAAATTTTATCTTAAAATATAAAATTATAATTTCTGAAATGAATAAAATATTATTAAATTGCAACATTTGTGTAGCCTTGACGCGCCGAATACAAGGGAAACTCTTGAACCGGGAAATAACCAACAATTTTCGATCGAAAAAAACAGAAATTGAAGTCAAATAACAAAAACAAGTATACAAACATAAATAGGAAGTAAACTATGATAATTTAAAGCAAATTTATAAAAGATTGGGATTTAGTTTTCTAAAAGACGCAATTAAAGATTTGAAGTGAGAGTGTGAATGAGATTTAGATTTATAAAGAAGCGATTAAAGATTCGAAGCGAGAGAAAATAGTAACGGCGACATTTCTGGCGCGGGAGTTCGCACATGCGCAGAAACATGGACTCCACACGCTTATTCCTTTATTATATATGATATATATGATGATATCTGTGATATCAGCTATTATTAGAATATATATTTAGCTATTTATTCTGATTTGAATAATATACATTGCAGAAATTTTTTTGTATAAATACTTTCGTTCTTAAGAAATAATATTGTGCAATTGCTATGCATTATAACATTGATTAGTCATCCAAAAACTTGCAACATGTTTTTTTTTTAGATAGAGTTTATTCGAAATTATATATAAACTTAAAACTTTCAGATAAATATCACCATTTCAGAGTTCATTAGTCATCCAAAAACTTGCAACATGTCTTTTTTTAGATAGATAGCAACTAATTTATCTTATTTCTGTTTATTCGAAATTATATATAAACTTAAAACTTTCAGATAAATATCACCATTTCAGAGTTTTGAATGAATATTAAATGTTTTGAGATTTTAATTGTATTAAAACAAATATTCTATTATTCAGTACTGTATATGCTGTATTTGTGTGTCAAAACAAGCAAACTTAGTATACTAGGAAATTATTATTACAATTAATATAACAACAAAATTAACTTTTATGTATTTCGTATCACAACCAAAATCAATAAATTCACTGACATTTCTTAAAATTCAAATGAGGACGAGCAATTACTTTTAAAAAATGCATATTGTAATTTATTATTTAGCAGAAAAAAGTATAACAGTAATTGTTTTGATATGCAAATCAACTAATAAGCTTAATTTATATATAATTTGTTTTAATTAGAGTACAGTGGTGCCTCGCAATTCGTCGGTTTGGCAATTCGACATTTGAATTTCGCGGGTTTGCGCATGCGCGTGCATGGAATTGTGTTATATTTGTTATTTGTCAGTTCTTTTTGGGCTACTTTGGTGTTTGCCCGTGAGTAGTAATTTTCAATTCTACATTTTTCAGAAAGTATAAAATTTGTAATAATTATTATTTTTTTTTGAGTGATAGGCTACTTTGGTGTTTGCCCGTGTTGTTAGTAGTAATTTTTATTTCTACATTTTTCAGAAAGTATAAAATTTGTAATAATTATTATTTTTTTTTGAGTGAAATATAAGGATGGGTTCAAAGAGAACTAACCAGAGGAATAATTCTAAAAAGAAGAACATTTGATTAAGCAAAGAGACGAAGAAAAAAATTGTAGATAAAGTGCAGAGAGGATGAACAATTAAAATGTAACTCGAGTATGGCGTTCCTAGGACAATTGTGGCAACGTTTTGCAACAGAGAGAAAAGATTATGGGTGCTTAGGTATCTGCTGGAAGAGTTCATTCCAACATCCAAGGGCTAATAATTGTATGTTGTGTATAAAATGGTGTATTTTGTAATTTAATGTGTTATACAATAGTAAAACATATATAGTAAAGTAAATAATATAATGTATCTCTCTCACCTTACCCGTTAGAGTGGGATGGGGACCGATAACGAATTAATCTATTTTACATAGTCTTATATGGAGGATGGGACTGATAATGAATTAATCTATTTTACATAGTCTTATATGGGAAATAGACCGATAACGAATTAATCTATTTTACATAGTCTTATATGGGAAATAGTGTTCCCGCAATTCGACAGTTTCTCAATTCGACATTACTTCGGCGACGGTTAGTGTCGAATTGCAAGACCGCAATTCGACAGTTTCTCAATTCGACATTACTTCGGCGACGGATTAGTGTCGAATTGCGAGGCACCAGTGTATACTGAATTGTATTGTATTTTACTGAAAATATTTTTTCTATATATTAATTATTTTTGCATTGAAATAGAATATGCTTGCTGAGTATTTTCTAAAACAGCTATTAGAGAGCCGTGGTTCCCAACGTAGGACGCACGCTCCACAGGGGGACAATTTGATTTTTGGGGAGGGAAATTCCAGAATGAGTTGTTTTAAAGTGACCAGATGTTATGTCGGAATGCGGGAGGTGTCCAAATAAAAAAAAAGCTTAGCACGTTGTGAGGACGTCATTTTCTTAGCTTATTTAGTTCTGCGTCATTAAAATGTCTTGGATCTATACTTTTATGCGTTAACTCTTATAAAAATTACAAAAAACACATACTTCTGATAAATTAATAAAATATTCTTTTTATAAAAAATTAATTACACAGAAAATTACAGTCTCAATACAAAAAATATCAAAAATGAATTATAGTATATAGATACAGCTATCAATATAACGAATAATATAAATAACGTAATTATTTATTTAATATGTATTTTTTAAGAGAGTGAAATTTTTAATAAATCATCATTACTTGAAAATATTTTAATAAAATTCTTCACAAGAATTGGAAAAATTGCACTTAACTTGTAATATTATTTCAACGTTTTCATTACTTGAAAATATTTTAATAAAATTCTTCACAGGAATTGGAAAAATTGCACTTAACTTGTAATATTTTTTCAACGTTTCTACGCTCAGCTGTGCTTTTTTTGAGATTAAAATTTATTCACTACTGAAAAAAAACTTTGTTGCACTATCGGCATGCATAATGAAAATTAAATTATTTTCTTAATATTCATGAATGATATGTTATTCGTATCAAAGTGATTAAATATTTCTATCCACTTTGCATCGGTTGAATTTTTGTTCATTCCAAGCATTTACTTTCGTATCAACAACAAATTTATATATACTGTATATCAACAAAAAGTCTCTTTCTTCCTTATCAATATCGAATAGATCCATTTTATCATCAAATTCTGAAATGTATTCCAAACCTTTTACACATTTTTCCAATTAAAACCTCTTTTAAGATTGGTCCTCTTAAAATAATCAGTGTGTTCAAATTGTGGTAAGCGCAGTTCTAAATACAGTATTAGATACATTTTTCATTAAAACTGTTGGTATTGGATTTGAAGGAATCTGTTTTGAATCATTCTCTTTTAATTTTTTTTTTTTTTTTTTTATTGGATTTGAAGGAATCTGTTTTGAATCACTCTCTTTTTTTTTTTTTTTTTTTTAACTTATTGAGTACAGTGAATGGTAGATACTGCATTTCCATTCTTTCTTTTCATTTGGATTTTAAATCGGCTATTTCTGTAACAACCCACCATAATAGCATTTTTATCATCTTCAATACTTGTTACATACAAGAAAAAATATTTACTGCCAGTTAATTACAATACCATCATTTATTATGAATTAGAGGAAACTAGTAGCAACTTTGTGTCATTGCGAAAATGTTAAAAAGGTTACATGCTCAATCCGGGACGTCTGATCACTAAGTTATTAACAGTGAATTTTTTTGCATTTCTTATGGTTCTCGGGGCATATATGGGCAAACTCCGGCCCTGATCCATTTCAGCGAAGAAGTTCGGATTCATGATGAGAGAAGCATGGTGTGTTCTACTATAGTCTTTTCAACTAAAGAACTTTCAAGGCCGAATTAGATGATCGACGGATGTTTTCAATTAAGGTTAATTATAGTCGATACAATATAAAACAGATTTCAATAGAGAATTTATTAGCATCTTCGATGTGATATTCGATTTAAAAACATAGTAATCAGATTAAAATATTTTTATCTTTATAATTATTTTAGCAACTTGTTTTAATTCATTTAATATTAGTTTATTTAATAATTTGGTCGGGCCCTTGACTCGGAGACAATGATAATTTGGTCACCAAACTAGGAAAGGTTGTCCATGTCTGTTCTAGGGCCTCATATACAGTATATATTATGACGTACACATTTTAAAAATTAAAATCAGAATGTACACGACAGTCAGCTAATTACAATGGAGAGGGGGAAACCCTGCTAATAGAGAGGAGTGGTGAGAGGGAGGTAAAGATTTAGATAACTTTTACTCTTTACCTCTCCATTTTCATCAGCTGACAGCCGTGTTCATTCTGATTAAGTCAAGTCTGGCGATTTTAGAAGAAAGTAAAAAAGTATTTGGTGTGCTCGCACAGTTATTATTGAAAGACCTTGATACATAAATATAAGTACTTATATTATAAATAATTTATAATCAAAGTGCATTTCATTTCATGTTTTTCTTACATTTATTCCTTAGTGATTTCTTCCTCAGTACTTCAACCGATATTTCGTTCTTTTATTTCTCTCTTTCATGGTGCGATGTTCTTTGGAAACTTGTTTAGACAAAGTTAATGGCCTTTTAGGCTTTCTCCACGTGAATAGGAGTTCACTTTTTGAATAATAAAAAATTATCACGTCACAGGGTGCTTAGATGGGGCATGGCCAAAAAAAGTTGGGAACTACTGTATTAGAGGAATCATAACTACATACAGAACTATAATACAAGGGAAGGCTAAAAAGTTCTTACCCTCACCATATTGTATATGTTCTATAAATCTAACTGTACAAATGAACAGAATATATTAACAATAATTATTAATGCTGAAAATGACTAACTTTAAACCAAAAATGTTACAAAAATAAATCTTTCTGCATTTTGTTCTTTATTTATCATATATCTTTGTTTCTATTGAAGAAATAGTTCATAGCCAAAACAGTAGTTTTTCTAATTCTTCTGCTATTTATTAAACTTTTTATATGCACAATTTATTTCCAAGTGTCAAATGTCAAAACAAAAAGAAGTTATTTTTTATTTTTATTAACTACTATTGTATTATTATTAGTAAATATTCAATTCATATATAATAAAGCATTCTCAAATATTAATTCATATTTCCAACACATTTTATAATGCTGAAATTAATTAAAATTATATATATTTTATTATTAATTTCAATACTGTTTCATTTACCATCTGAAAGTACATTATCTATATTTAAACACTAACCTATTATATAAATAATATTTTTTTGCCATACAATTCATGTTACATAAAATAGTTTATTATAATACTTATTTAATTCTGCTTATCTTTTAAATTATTTTCCAAATCTAATAAATTCTGATAAAAATAGGTTAAAACTGTTAATAGGCACTAGAATTTATTGGATTTAGAAAATAGTAATAATAAATATATAATATAATAAACTGTATGCAAATTTTTTGTATATGTTTTGTTTTGCTAAATTTCTATTCTGTTTTGATGATTAAAGGATTTTAATTATTACTATATATATATAGTAATAATTAAAATCCTTTAATCATCAAAACAGAATAGAAATTTAGCAAAACAAAACATATACAAAAAATTTGCATGACTGTCATATGCCAAGAGTCAGAAAATAGATTTGGCATATACTTGTACAGTATTTGAAAAAAAGGCTATCAGAGGCTAAAAATGATAATTCATTAAATGATAAATTAGCTTTTAATAAAAAAGCAATGTAAAGAATAAAAAAATGATAGCAAATACCTTATTCAATTCTATATATTTTCTATATTCCAATTTTATTTTAAAGTGCTTTTTAACTGCCTATATGTATTTATTTTTAAAAGATATACAAAATATTACAAGAATCAAATATAGCAGAGCATTCAAATTTCAGGGAATCATTCATTATCATTAAAGACACAAACATATTAATTTTAAATGTGATTCAACTTCATTAGAAGAGAGCAGTTGAAAATATTAAAATGCTGATTCTAATACTATTTGCTGTATGTGAATATCAGATAATTCAGATATAGTTTATTGTAAACTATATCTGAATTATCTATAGTTAAATCTGAACTATACATATTCCAAGTCATGAAAAGGACTCATTAATTTTGGAGTTCATTATTCATAATTCAAATAATTCTAACAATTTGATTTATATTAATTATTAATATAAGGCAATTATTTGTTTTCAATTCCATCTGCTGTTGTCTACATGCCCTAATAATTTTTTTAAACCAACTAATATATTTATGTGAAATTCAATAAAGAGGTCATGACATTAAAAATAATTTTAATGCCATATTTTATAATTATCCTGCTGTCATTTGAAGAATAATAATAATAAAAAATTTTGAATTTTTTGAATAAATGAATGACTTCAAACTATTAATATATAAAATCTTTATTACACTAATATTTGTTTTGTTCATTAAATATATTTTTAGTATAAATTTTAAACTTAAATACAAACATGAATTATAAAATAAAAAACAAAACAAAAAGCTTTTGCAAACCAACAAGCATTTTATTAAAATACTTTTGGATTTTTGTTTATCATTAATAACATATATCATGGAGAAACATATTATGTATACCGGTAAATAATCTATTATTATATTATAATGTGCCATTATTTTTGCAAATATTTCTTAAAACATACAAGTATATAAAGTACTATTTTAACTAACTGCTGATAATAATAACTATCATCAGCATTAAGAAAGGTTCTTATCGCTGATGATAACTGTATAGCAACTGAAAATGTTTCATTAAATTTTTAGTTTTTATTTATCAGCTGTTGTTTTGTGCTGTTATTTCCAAATACAAGTATATGTTTTAAAAAATATTTGCAAGTGCAAATATTAATGCAAGTATATATATAAATTGTAATAATGAAAATGACAAATATATAAGGGACAATGTTCTAAAATTTTGTGCAATTAATCATACAATGTTATCAAATATCTTTGGTCATAAAACTAAAATTACTAAGAAACAATGATAAAATGAAATACTTCAAATATTTGAATTTTTATGTTGAAATTATATATATTTTCCTTTTTTAGATAGGTAAATTTCATTAGCACATTCATTGAAAAATAAATTAATATATGTTAACATTCATAATTTACATTCTAATATTTCCTGAACTTGTACATTTGTTTTTAGCATTGTAAATACAAATGTATATTTTTACATCTATTTACAATGCTAATTATGCAAAATGAAAAATAAAAGCAAATAAATGTTGAATAATTATAGCTTTATATATTAAATAATTTTTCATTTTAATATTTTCAAATCAAATTCACAAGCAAAAGTAAAAAAGCAAGAAATCAATTGAAATTACGAAAAATATTTTTTAAAAATCATATTTTATTAACATCTGCAGATATAAATTAGGCATCAGCAAATATGATATAAGTCATCATGATAAATACTAATTGCAAAGAGAATTGTTTGAATAACAGCTGTGCAAAAAAACAATATAGCAAAAGGAGTAACTAATGAAAAATTTATTACATTTGTTTTAAGAAAACTAAACATCCTATAAGGATTTTGCATTTAAGTACTGAATATTTAAGATATTTAACTATTTAATTGATATTATATTTGTATTTACTTTGCCAATTTTTAACATTTAAAACATAAAGGCATATCACTATGGCTTAATATTTTATGATGTGCATAAAATTAAATACACTGTAATGTGAATGAAGAAATATACTTATTGTAAGTAGTTACATGAAGAAATCACATTAAAATTATCGAACATAGTCAATAAAATTATTTATGGAGTTGTAAGAATCAAAATTAATTGCTGTACTACAAATAAACAAAAACCAGCATTTGTGCACATCTTCAAAACCTAAGATGCAAAATTTCAGGTCTGTAGATTTCATTTGTTATGTTTAAAAAATGATAGTTAAACAAATACTATTATAGATAATATGTTAAACAAGTATTATTATACATGATATTCAAAAGTTCAAATAATTTTGAAAAATATGAACTTGTTCTCACTATTAATGGATAATGATATGATAGTTTTAATATACATTCTATTACAAAAAAACCAATGCAGGTTTATCACAATTTTAAATAAAAGCATATGAAGCAACTTCTTTCAAACTTGCTTAGTTGATCACACTGCTGATAAATATATCATAGATGCATCTTCATAATTTACTTAATGGAATGAAATAACAAAATAAGTCAAATATATCCATACTTATGAATGCTGCTCCTTGTATTGACCCTAGATTTGTCCTTCCCGTGCACTCTCAAAGTGCCCTGTGCTTTCACATGAAATTTAAATCATTTATGTTACTAGCTGAAAAGCATTTTTATACTAAATTTCACAGTTCTCACTCTATTTTGTTAGAGGTGTATTTTTTGGCAACAAAATATATACCAAATTCAAATAAATGATTTATTTATTTAAACAGCACTTTTTTGTGACTGTACATGGTGGAACAATGTACCATCACATATTTCTAAAATCTAATTACAATGGTGCATGGCTAACCTGTTGAATGCAGTAAGGATTACCAGAACTTGATTTTTTTCTATGAAAAGTACCCTGTCTATAAACAAATAAATCTAAATCTTTAAATCTACTCAGCAATTAGATTCCTATTTTTTTTAAATATATTGAAATATTAATTTAAAATAATTTGTGTTGAATGATTATTGTATCTTGTATCAGTATGTGTTTCATTTTTGCTTTCTGATTAGCTGGGTTACAGAGTCAGATGGCAAATGATCTGACTCCGACTCCAACTCCATCTTTTAAAAAAAATTCGACTCCAACTCCGACTCCACCCAAAAACCTCCAACTTTGCAACCCAGGATTGCAGAATCAGATGACAAATGATCAAACTTAGACTCCATCTTTTAAAAAAATCCGACTCCGACTCCCTAAAATTTGTAAGGTCCAACTCCGACTGTGCAACCCTGCTGCTTAGTCCATATGGCTGATGTAAGCCTACTGACAGGGTCAAAAATATTTTTGTCAATAAATAATTTTCTCTTGTTAAGACCTTTGCACAAAGCTCTCAAAATAATTTAATATGTAAATTATAAATAAAATATGATTTTGCTTCTTTAAGTTTAAAATTAATCATATTCATTTTATAATATTTATAACATAGAATTACTACAAACTAAATGACTATTATTTAATTACAGTACCATATATACTCATGTATAAGCAAAGGAATATTTGCAACAAGATATATAAACTGCCTATAACACGAAGTCAATGTCGAATAAATAGCACTAATGGCAGTAGTGTCTTCAAAACGTATTTATTTCTAAATAATGAAGTACTTTCGGTTTATCTACTAGACCATCTCCAGTGTTTAGACCGAAAGTACTTGTTTAAAAAGGTTGCTCACCCCTGTACTAGACCATCTCCAGTGTTTAGACCGAAAGTACTTCATTATTTAGAAATAAATACATTTTGAAGACACTACTGCCGTTAGTGCTATTTATTTGGCAAAAGAATATTTTTAGAGATAAAAATTTTGAAAAGATCAGCCTATATACAGGGACAGTCAAAAAATAATTTGATAATAAGATTTGTTTGCTCAATTGCACTGCACTTTCATGGCAGCTGTGTAATCTGCCACAGTTGTTCATAACAAAAATTTTAAGTATTTTTAATAAAAAAATCAAAAGAATCAGTATCTATCTTTTGATAGGGTTGAATTCAAACTATTGATTGAATCTGCCATAACTTGAACACAATATTTCATAGACATAAGGTTATAAATGAAGGTTACACTTCTCAACCACCAGAATTCAGAATATTTAATATGTTTTTAAAAAATAAGCAAAGTATACTAATGTTGAATAAATGCTGGTTACTGTTTTATAATGAAAAAAATGTGTATCTCATATCTATCAGCATATTATGTAGATAAAAATAAACATGGAATGCATAGGTTATAGTCATGTATCAAAGTTTCTAATGCCAGCAGGATGACTACATTCATAAAGAAGTTGTTTGCCATCTTAGAGGATCTGAGTTAAATTCTGTGTCCACACATTCAGTTTTTCAGGAAAGCCTGGCTATTGAACCGTATCCTTCAATATTCATCATCTCACTTTGGGTGTGGTCAGCTTGTGATAGACTATAAAAAAGTAGCTGTTGTCAAAAGTATCTTGTGTGATTTAGCAGCTTAATTCAAATTAACCTAATTAAGTTTCTAACAAAAATTTCCAACAATGTTTTAATGCTACTTCCTAATCATTGGCTAATTATTGGATATCCATTATCAGTAATTAGTCAATGATTAGGAGAAGAATGGAATTTGCATCAGTCTCAACTATGAACAGCCAATTTCTGTGGTAGATCAGCAGGACTTTACAGTAAGTGAATTGAAGCTTAACCAGAACTATCAAAAAATTTACTGAGGAATGGAATTCAGATTCCATTCTAGTTCAGCTTGGATCAAATTCAGATAAGTGAATTAATTTGTGTGATTTCATTGCAGATACAGTAAGACCCCGTTTAATGCAGGGGATACGTTCCAAAGAAACAAAGAGCTAAACGAGGTTATTTTAACACGTACATAATGAGGATAGGTGAAACAGGACAGTGAATAAAAATATATACATAGCATTTTTTTAAATTTTATTTTGTAACATATTTATTACTATTGTATTACATTAATTATAGACATTTTTTATTGCTAATAGATTCTATTCATGAATCATTCATGAAAATCAAAAATATTCAAGTAAATAATTTCTGTTGTATTACATTAATTATAGACATTTTTATTGCTAATATCGATTTGTATAGTATTACATTAATTATAGACATTTTTTATTGCTAATATTGATTTGTATATTACATTAATTATAGACATTTTTTATTGCTAATATCGATTTGTATTACATATATTATTACTATTATATTACATTAATTATAGACATTTTTATTGCTAATATCGATTTGTATTCAACATTAATTCTTTTTTTTATTTTGTAACATGTATTATTACTATTGTATTACATTAATTACAGACATTTTTATTGCATATTACATTAATTATAGACATTTTTTTATTGCTAATATCGATTTGTATTCACAAATATTCATAAACAGTTTTTATTGCTAATATCAATTTGTATTCATAAATCATTCATGAAAAACCTTTTATTGCTAATATCGATTTGTATTCATAAATCATTCATGAAAAATATTATAGGCATTTTTATTGCTAATATCGATTTGTATTCATAAATCATTCATGAAAATACCTTAAAATTAGAAAAAAAGTTTTAAAAACAAAAAGCAGTAATCAGATTATAGTAAACTATAAACAATGAAAAAATTGTTTTTTAAAAACAAAAAGCAGATAGATTGCAGTAAACTATAAACTAGGGGTGGGCAACCTCCGGCCCGCGGACTGCAGTAAACTATAGACAACGAAAAAATAAATATTGATAAAAGAAAAAACGTTTTAACTTAAAATTAGAAAATAAAAAAGTTTTTTAAAAACAAAAAGCAGTAATCAGATTGCAGTAAGCTATAAACAATGAAAAAATATTGATGAAAGATAAGCGTTTTAATTTTGAGGAACTATAGTTTAAAGTGGCAGCATTCAGATTAAAACTAAAATGGGGTAATTATTATTTTTATTAGTTGTAAAATAACATTGATGATGACTGATCATAAACATGAACTCTGACTGCAGCAGATTTTCTTATGTACTGCACTGCACTGATATCATATGCACTGTGAGATGGCATAGAAGTATCAATGCAACAAATTCCTGCGATTTTGGATTTATGTAAGAATAACGGTTTGAAAAACCATGCCAAAGTGAATCAATAAAAATATATAATTTGAAAAAAACCGTGTTATATTAAAACAGCGTTAAGCAGGGTCTTACTGTATTTCAGGAAAATATTTTTCAAATGAAACAGATTAATCTAATTTTTTTATTAAAAAGCATTGAAGATGGTATGGCTGCCATTTTTTCTTTTGTATTATACACCAATTTCCTTCTTATTTGGTAGTGAAGTGGCTGGGCATCCCAATGCTCATAATAGACTGCTCGTACCACTGATAATAGTGGGCAATCAGATGAGGGACGGGATTGAATGGGCCAGACCTGACCATCTAAAAGAAATCTGGAAGTAGGAGACTCAGAATTAAATAGGAATATTCCATTGTGGAAACACTGCATGTTTCCATCCTGGCAGCTATATGGTCATTCAATCAATTGCCAACATTATTGCAAAATCATTGATAGCAGCAGTCATAAATAATCACTATCATAATGTATGGGTCATCATAATTCAGACCCAAGTTGAGAACCTCCTATAATTAAATATTGGATAATATATAAAAATGATCAAAAATAGATAAATCAATCCTCTGCAATATTAATATAATTATGAAAGTGGCAGTATTAATCATATTTATTTCTAAAAGACTATTTCTTTTCAATTTTCTTAATAAAAATATACAGATATGGATGAATATTCATGTAATCATAAATAAGATCAGGAATATATAGACTGATCTTTCTTTTAATGAGTAAATATGTCAACTACTACTTTTAACATCAATTAATATTACATTTTCCATTTAATATTAAATGGAAATATAACAATCTATATACCAATATTTCTGAGTGATAATTTGTGCATTTTCTGATAATTCTGATCATTTCGAAAATATGAGATGATTATTTTAAATTGATTTCAGACACCACATAGGGATTCGTGCTCCTAGCAATCATGCATATGACTAGCATTGTCAGCTTTCTATTCCTGTCACAGCAAAATTTCCATCACATATTTTGGTTGATATTTTTATTATTTAAACATTATTAAATATTTTTGTTTAGATTCAGAAATGATGGAAATTTTTTAATATTTCTTTGATGTTTTCTGCTGAACAAACATTTCAATAAAATCATATTTTAAAAAAATGTGACACAATTGTGTCTTGCTAATACTATATATATTCATATATATAAACTGATCTCCACCCTGACTTACAATTGTTGGAAAAACATGAAATTCATTGAAACAGATAATTTCTTATATAATATTAAAAATCTTTCAAATTCAGTTCATTATTGGAATAAATCTGGAATTTTGTCTGTGGACATATTTATTCCAATAATGAACTGAACTTGAAAGATTTTTAATATTACCATAAGAAATTATTTATTTCAATGAATTTCACGTTTTCCAACAATTGTAAATCAGGGTGAAGATCAGTTTATATATGAGTATATACAGTATTATTTATTATTTAAAATTAATTCATTTCTATTTTGATTAAAACCAAATTTCCATTTAGTCTAATAAAAATTATTATATATACATAAAATGTTTTCTAATATAGAACAGATTATATATTAATATATGATTGTATATATATTTAATGATTTAATATAAATTTAGTCCTAAAACACTATTTCATAATCAAATCTATAAAATTTATCTTTAGGATATACATGCTGTAAGTATATCATATATCAAATATTTATTTATGCATTTACTTTAAAACTAGTGTTGCAATAACAACATTATGAATATTTAGAAAATTATTTAAATCTGAAATTATTTTTAATCAGTTTATTTTGATGGTGTATATTATTTTTAAATTAAATATTTTTTTAATTATGTAATAAGGACATATTAAATGCTTTATACAGTAATATTCATATTTAATAATAATTTATGTACTAGTATATATATATCAAAATTGTGCATTACTTAAGATATATCACTATATGTATATGTTTTAAATACAGATAAATGAATTATGGCCATTTAATACATTAATCTTTTATTAGTTCTTTTCAATAGTATTATTGTTAGAATTAAATAAAATGACTATGAAAATAGTACAGAATACATGTTGCTTTAGTGTAATAGAGGTATATATTTATTTGTAGTATATTGTTCAACAGCAGAAGAATTTAACAGCAAGTCTTTGCATTATCATGTTGAATGTTTATAATTCACTTATTTTGAAGTGAAAATAAGAATGTGTATAATTAAACTTCTATATAAAAATAAAATATCTGTTATTTTTATTATTAAATAAAAATTTAATAATAATAACAAAAAGTGAAACATGATCTATTTGAATTTAAAACAATCAAGATTAAAAGATTAATTATTTATATGATTATTATTATAGATTCTTGAATGCAAGAAAAGAAATTTTGATGTTTTCTAAATAAAAATAAGGTTGACTTACATAATGCCAGGTAATTTCTACATATGGCATAAAATTTACAAATTATAATAAAATAATTTCAAATAATATTAAGATAATTGTGTGAGATCATTTAATATTAAGATATCAGAAGTGATTAACATTATATTTTAATTTTAAAAATTCATTCATTATCAAAAATAGTTTTGCTCTATTTATCCATTAATATGTTTAATAAATACTTTATATCTGCTAATAATATTAGTTTTGCTATATATGATGTAAGGAATATTAGGTTTACAGAAGAATGATCAATTCATTCACTTTGATATGCTAAAACAAAATCAGTCATACAGATTATACCTCAAAACAAATTTTTCAGTATCAACTTAAGATACTGGCATAAAATTTATAAAAAAGAGAGTGAATATATTTAAAAAAAGGAAAAAAACAGCATCTCTCATTTATTTTTGTTTTTGCATACTGGTATATAATTTGGTGTGTTATATTTAATATGTCTTTTTATTATTTAAAAAAGTTCCATAATTTTCAAAGTTTATAATGATTTTATATCGTTCCCATGATTTTAGGAGTTTATTTTCCCTTTCCTCCAAAATCCAATCTTGGAAATTTTAAGTTTTCAATTAAACCAAAGATTATCTCTCTACTCTTCTACAAATGTGCCTATAAATTTGGACTTTTATTTCTTCATAATTGTGATTTAAAGCCAGTGCCGGATTAAGACCCTTAGATGCCCTAAGCACTAACTAATTTTGGTGCCAGCCTTACACTTGTAATTCAAAATATATAAAACAGTATTTACTTTTTAATAGACTAAACAGCCAGAGCTGAGTGTGCTATTGCAGGGTCTCCAAACTATGGCTAGTGGGCTGAATGTGGCCCACGATATGATTTTATCTGGCCCGCTAGTTGGAATAATTTTTCAATAAGAATCTGCAAAAACCCATATATGTTTGATAGATTTCAAATGCATTAATTAAAATTGGGTTCAAAATATATTCCCGAATAGCAAAATGTAACTGTAATCCAAATTATGATCTTTCTGATTTTTTTTTTTTTGCATATTTTACATCCCTTTCCAATCAGGGAGATTACTAAGAGATAGGGCCAGTTCCAACCAAGGGATGTACCTACACCCGTGGAGGGAGCCGGTTGGTGATGGTGAAGGACGGGAATTGCCAAGCCAAGCCCATCATCCGAAAAACTTTTCAGGAGTTACCAGATCCGGGATGCAAACACGGGTCCTACTGAGTGGCACGTCAATTAGCGTTACCACTTGGCATATGGCCACAATCTTTCTGACTGTAAAAGGTCGGTTAAAATGGACAAAAGAAGAAAAAAATTTAAAAGAATTCAAAATGAAATACAAAAGTTATTCCTTATATCTGCTTTGTTATTGTATTGGTTTATCTGCTTTCAATAAAACTCATATATCTAATTCTAAAGTTTTGTTTTTTGCTATGGACCGCAGAACGATGCTGAAATACCCAATGTGGCCCTCACGGTGAAAAGTTTGGAGACCCCTGTGCTACTGGAATAGTCATTAAGTACCTTTGAGGCTGTTTGAGACTTTGAAAGCAGGAATGAGGTTATGAATGCACATGCAATTAACACCAGTGACAGTTGGCAAACTAAACTAAGAACTTCTTATAAGCTAGTACCTACCACTTATACTGTTTCAGACGTATCTAGACTTATTCAAAATTTATATAGCTTCCAATCTGCGAGCACAGTATACTTTATTTTGCAGGATAAACATGATAACACAAGAGAGAACACTTTATAAGCAAAACTTGTTCATTTTTCATTAAATTGTAAAAATGGCTATAAATTTAGTTAATTTATAGCCATTTTCAAATGATATTAATTATTAATTTAAATGATAAATTCGGATATGAAAAATTTCTGCGATACCCCCTTGCCTTGATGCCCTAAGCACGTGCTTACTTTGCTTATAGGTTAATCCAGCACTGCTTAAAGCAAGGTATATGCACAGATAAATAGCAGTTATCATCAGTTGTTTGCATTAAAAATGCATCACAAAGTGTGGTGAAATGTATCAACTAGATCAAGGATGGCAAACAGGCAAATTTTTTGTCATGCAAAATTTGGAGCTAATATTAAATTAACATTCGGATTAGGAAGTAAGTAATAGTTTTTACAGAAATCTAGCCAATTTTGATCACAGTTAAAAAGGTTCACCATCCCTGAACCAGATCATATGCACATAAGGAATGATAATTAATTTGGATTTTAAATTTAAATGTTTTATAATCATCTAAGACTTGTTAAGCTCTGCTTAAAACATCCTATACAATGAAATAAGTACTGTCTGCATAAAAAAATTTATTTATCTGTACAAATAAATCATTTTTTTTATTTAATAAAGTGTATTACTTTCTAGAACAGCATGCATAATTTGTTCCAGAAAGGAACAGTCAACATTCCTGTCTCATCCTATATTCCTATCAACAGCAAATTTTTAAAAAATTTAAATTTTTTTTAAAAATTAAATTTTAAAAATTAATCTATTAAATTTAAAAAAATTTAATAGAGACTAAAGAGAGCCATAGGAAAATCAAAAATATTATACCTGATAATTATTATTAAATAATATATTTTTTCTGCAGACAGTGCTTGTTTTTTCCTGAAATTTTAAGAATACAAAAAGAAAGAATAGTAATTACTACTACAGAAAATTTCCTAAATGATAGCATTATATTTTTACATAAAAATAATAAATTTTAATCTATTATTTCATTTATCTTATTTAGACTGTTTATGATCTAGCATAAAATATACTTGCATACATTACATTAGTATGAATAACCTGCATATAAATATACAGGTTATGCATTCACAAATCAATTTTTACAGAAAATATTATTATTATTAATTAATAGCAAATAAATAATGCTATCAAAAAAATTGACAAATCATACATTTACTGAGGATAACAAAATTTGAAAATCTACATTAAATACAACCTGATGAGTCATACTGAATATATTACCTTATATTCTTATTAAATTTTCTTTATTTATTTTTATATTGTATTAGTGCTGTTTCTACTAGTTGTTCAATTTATTTTAGTTTAATTTACTTTCTTTGTTTAAATCATATTATAGATATATATAGTTTTATTTTTATTTTTTTAATGCCATTTTCCAATTGTCAACAAATTGCCATATGGTAGAGTCATTTCAAGCTCCAACATAAGCTGCTAACATCTAGAGAGAGGACAGCTGAACTGAAAAAAAATAGGGATTGATGGGCCAAAACTGGATTCCATAGTGGCCTATATAAATTTTGAAATATGGGGCCTGAATTTAATTCTAAGTCTCCTGCATGAAAACCTGATGCGTATCCACCTAGCTAATATTGCTCATTTATAGAAATCGGTACAATTAAATAAATTTCCTGAAATAAAGAAAATAAAGTACTGCTTAACCAATATACTTATGAAAGAATATAAAACAGCACTAATTGCAGTAGAATTCTACTGCAATTAGTGCTGTTTTATATTCTTTCATAAAGAAACTATTGCTATTTTAACAAAAATTCAAAAAGAATTGCTGTATCAAAAAATATAATATATTTAGAAAGAATGGAATGATATAAATTTTTTCTTTAAACTGAAAATCACCATTCCAAATTTAAAATGAAACTTTTAAATTTGGAATGGTGATTTTCAACAATCATACATGTGGTTATGTAACAAAAATCATACTATATATGTATGTATAGGCTTTATAAGATGTAAACAATACTTATTTTATATTAGCTACATCAATGTTAATTTATAAAATAACTTCATTACATTACAATATCAGATAGTAATAAGAAAATATACTGTATACCTTTTACACTTTCAAAGGAAATTAAACGACGATTTATAGTTTAATTTATTAAAGATGCAATATTATCACACGTGAGTTTTATAACACAATCAAATTTCAAATTCAAACAAAATACGTGCAATAATGTGGAGTCATATTACAAAAAAGGGGAATATTTTTATAAAGGATAAAATTAGTACGGTTTTAAAACGATATTGTATTAAGAAATATTTAAGTTAAGTAATAATAAACCGACTTCCTACCTTTTGACAGATGTTACAAATGAATTACGGTCGCACGCTGATAAGATAAAGCCAGCTCATACACCAGATCTATACAAATATGTAATGCGCACGCTCCTATATGAGTATGTGACTTCCGCTAAATCCTGCATTAACATCTCGACATTAAATTACAGATTAAACATAATTATGGGATAAATTTAGAATACCTTTTTTTAATTGAGGATATAACTCAAACACCCATGTGACACATTAACGAGTTTTTTTTTTTATTACTAATTTTTGATTCCTAATTATATTCCGAAATCACTTTCAGATGTGAATCTTTCACTCAAAACAATCGTGAAGGATATAATTACGCATATTTTATTTTTGTATAGAATAAACGGGAAATACAAGATTACACCGTGTCATCGTATTACTATTCTATGAGAAAAACAATCGAAACTGGACAAACAAGTCTTTATTGTCCTAGAAAAATCTTCACGATATATTGCTATTTTCTTTGAAAGTAGGTTATCAATTTTATTTTTTAAGGATATTAGCTTAAGCAAAAATTTCCTTTTTAAAAACTGACAATTTGTTTAAATAATCATCAATGATTATTATCGATGAAGTTACCGCGTAATTTACGTTTCATTACGTAATTTCAACAGTGACGTGTTTAATTATTAATTGTAGGCGGAACTTAAGACTATCATGTAACCCTCTGGTGACTGCAGTTCGTAATGAATATTTAATTGCAGTATTTTTCATTATTAAAAATTTGAAAATTAAAAAAAAAAATAAATGTCAATATTCATTTTTATAAAATAACATCTTATTCGTTTAATTATTAAGTGAATTTGTTTATTTAATTTATTTTAATTCAACTTTTTATCTAATAAGAGCGTAGTATCTAATTTGAGGCCCCGGTTAGACCTAATATAAAATGATGTTTCTAGAAAAACTAATAATAGTTTCATGTATTATCAGTTAAAAGTATTTTCACTAAAATTAAATTATTCACCTTTTTAACGCAAACTTTCGCCAACCGTGGTGCTGCCGTCGTCCGCCATTACACTCGATCAAACGTGCTTAGCAGAGGTGTTTTCTACTTTCTGAAATAATTTTTTCCTGATATGGCAACTTATTGTTCTGTAATTGGTTGCACAAATTCATACAGAATACAATTGTCGCCTTACCGAAGCACTGCGAAAGTGGTACAGATCGAAAGGGGGTCCGAAACAACCAAAAAATCCCTAGTAAACCAGGGGTCAAAAGTCAAACGTTTACGAGATATAGAACCGCGAAGTTCCGTTGGTTACAAACTGTGCATGCGGTTTGACGTTGTATAAGTGTCCTCGCCGCAGTCTGCGAAGCGAAGCGTCTTGTTTCCGTGCACCGTTACTTATGCCGCCTATATGCCGCTGTATCTCATAAACGTTTGACTTTTGACCCCTGGTCTACTAGGGATTTTTTGGGTTTCGATCTATACCATTTTCGCCGTGCTTCGATAAGGAGACAATTGTGAGTTTAATTGATCACGATTATTCACAAATCAGTGGTACAAGCAAAGTTCAAACCATTATTGAAAGATGAACAATTCATGTTACATGATTTGTTTGGATGAGGAAATGATTTTTCGCCTGTATGATTATAAAAATTAGGGTAAAAGTCGGGTTTACGTGTGGGCGACAATCTGGCAACGCGAAGCGCGGCGTTGCGTCCAGTCAATTCTCTAATATATAGTTTTTTGGAGTGAATCTTTAACACAACGGAATTGTCGATTCGTATTTTATACACTAGTCGGTGGGCGACAAATCTTCTATTATCTAATGTATAGTTTTTTGGAGTGAATCTTTAACATAATGGAATTGTCATCTCGTATTTTATACACTAGTCAGTGGGCGGCGAATCTTCTATTCTCTAATCATCTTAATGTATACAGATGGCGCCACGCGACGCCGCGCTTCTCGCCCACACGTAAAGCCGACTTTTACCAAAATTAGAATGTGAAAAATTACAAAGTACCTAACTGAAGTTTTATATTTACTTTGAAAAATTTTAGTTTATAATATTTATTTGTTCCATTGAATGAAACTTGGGTACTTTTTATAATGTAACTTTAATATACAGTATTTCAAAATTTAGTGACACTAATCTCCATATTACCCAGAAGAAGTGACACTCTAAAACCTCCATATCAGAAACAGAAGTACCATTCGATGGTTGTCGCGTCCGTCCCTGGGGTCTCATTCGCGGGTCCCTACATGGAACCGGGACTGCTGGCGGTGCCCAAATCCGTTTATTAAGTAACAGTAACATATATTAATTTTTCATTACAATAAAATTTTTCAAAACTTATTGTATTTTAATTGTCAATTATATATGAAGTTAAAAATTAAACTACAAAACCTTATAATTAAAGCTATCAAGATAAAATTTCCAACAATTTTTCATCTATTCATTTTTATTTAAAAAAAATCAAGCTCTACTGTAATTTTTTAGTGCTACTTATTAGCATGTGAATACAGTATTTTCTAAAATCAATTAATAAATACGTAAAATTGTTGTAGTTCAATCTGTAATTGATATTTAATTATTTAATCTTAACAGTATTCGTGTATCATTATTTTTGCGGAATTTAAAGTTCCCTCGTTGCCCATGTTATACAGATAGAAGTAGTGATACTAATCTCCATATTACCCAGAAGAAGTGACACTCTAAAACCTCCATATCAGAAACAGAACAAGTGTAATGGCGGCGAAGTCACGTAATCAAACATGGCTGCGCTCAATGGTTTTTAAAATAAAAAAGTCAATAACATCGCTAGAAATTCGCAATCGGAGGAAAAAGCGCCAGCTAAAACCTCCATATAACAAGAAGAAGAAGAACATCGCTAGAAATGCCACCACATTTTATCAATTTTAGCGATAAATATGATAAATATAAATCATGGATGATATAGATATTACATCGATGCATATACATAGATGAGATATTATTATTATATATATTATTATGTTGTTGTTGTGTCCAAAAAACGTCTTTGAGTTGATTCTCCATGAAAAAATAAGGATTCCTCGTTGGCCTCCGAGATTTATACCAGAGTTCACTCCGTATTGCGATGAGGAAGAGTTGGACTTTTACCGGCATGTATTATCATATATTACATATATATATATATATATTGGGATTCCATTCGGACACCGGACCGCCCGGCGGGCATGCCCTCCTCGAACCAAATTTCGTACCAACCTCGTATTCGGAGGAAAAAGCCCTAGCTAGAACCTCCATATTTTCGCGTAAATAAAAAAAAATAAATAAATAAAAAATAAAAAAGTAGTGACACTCCCTCTGTGGGTAGGGATTAGAATATACCCACCATCTGACTCCGCGTGTCGTAAAAGGCGACTAAAGGGGCCACCTCGTACCATTCGGTGGTTGTCGCGTCCGTCCCTGGGGTCTCATTCTCGGGCCCTATACAAACCGGGACTGCTAGCGGTGCCCAAATCCGTCCCTAGGGTCTGCGATGGAATCCCATACGGACACCAGACCGCCGGCGGGCACGCCCGCCTCAAACCAATCCTCGCACCAACCCTCGTATTCGGAGGATAAAGCCCCAGCTAGAACCTCCATATTTTCGCGTAAAAAAAAAAGTAGTGACACAACATCTCGGAGGAAAAGCGGTGGCTATACCCTCCATATCAACAGGAAGAAGAAGAAGAAATAGTGACACTCCGCCATGTTTGTGCAAAGAGCAGCTTTGTCGTCTGCTAGTAAAACAATAAATTGACATATTTAAATCATTTACGTGCATTTTTGGACTTAGCTTTAAAATTTCACTATCACCTATTCAATATTATTTTTATTATTATTAATTTCTTTATTTTATTTAACTTTATTTATTAATTTTAATACTCTATGCAAGAAGAGAATTAACATAGTAGAACAATGTTGTAACCATCGTTACAACATATTAGAACATTATATTTATTTATTTTTCATATTAGAACATCAATATTCATAATATACAAGTATATAACATAATGTTTTAACAGAGCTTTAACATGTTTTACATATGTTAAGGTATGGTCTTGGATATAATACAGTACTGTACTTAATCATTTTAATATTAGTTTTTTATAGGGTATACTTTAAAGTTTATAGTGAATGGATAATACGGTTTGCAATTCTACCGCAATTTTGTTATAATTGTATACATTTATACATGCACAACATTAAAAATAATAGAAGCTGGTGATAGATTTTTGAAATCCGAAATGTATACTTTAACATGGATGAAGTATGATGATGATACATTAATATATCTCAAATATGTGTACATATATAGTTTTATAAAATGTATGGTTTATTGATAATTTTTTTTGTAAAAGTACAACTTAAGTTTAATGAATATACAAAAATATTTTATTTCATAATAAAAATAATGAATATAATGTTAGAAAACAAAAATAGTCTTTACAGATTCATATGCTTTAAATCAATGAACTAAGTATTTTTTGGTTGAAACGGAAATGCTTTATTAAAGAATTTTTATTAAGGATATACATGATCAATAATTGATTTAATCGATAACAATTATACACGCCTAAATACATTTAAATCTATAAGAAGTTTCATTTAAAAACTATCGACGGAAATATTTATTGATAATATCACTTTGATCAGAGATTGCACTTGCTTATCCATGTTCAATTATATTTTTCATTTATTTTATTAATTTTCGAAATTAATATCTCTTTCACTCTTTCGATTTACTTTTACATTCCATTACCTAACAGCCCATCATATATGATAAAAAGTTACGATATTTACATTCTATTGACTATTTAGGATGCGCCGATATACAAACGAACGGGTTTCTTTGCACAAAAATGGCAGAAAGATCACGTGATACTGAGCAGCCTATCGCAGCGCTGCGTTTTCGGCAAATGCACCGGAAAAGTGTGTCGCTACTTTCCCTTTAATCATACTTAAAATCGATAAATGATGTGATATGTTAACCTAATGTAGGTGCGGCCGGATGGACGAGTGGTAACGCGGTCGGCGTGCCCCGCAGAAGGACCTGGGTTCGTGTCCCGGGGTGCTGGTAACTCATGAAAAGTTTTTTCGGGGTGCTGGGCCCGGCCCGGTAATCCCGTCCTTCACCCTCTCGAGGGGAGCCCGCCTTGACATGGCGAGAGGGCTTGTGCCGGCAGGCACCATGTCTGTATCTGTGCAACTGACAGTTCTCCGGCAAATTTCCGACGTAAAGCTTAATACGACCCATTTTGTTTCTTTCGATATCCTGTATCCTGTATCTGTGCAACTGCAGCCGGGCCGATAAGGCCATAGTGTCTGGGTATACTAAGAGACTCTCGGTGGGGATGGTATTTTTCCAAGAATTCCCGCACTGGAAGAAGATGCGCGTGCAGGTCGCACATCAGTGTCCTTAGGGCACATCCCCGGTCGGGCCTGGGAAACACGCACCCGAGATGTGAGAGAAATTGATTGAAATCCGTTCCGTTCTCTCGGGCCTCGGTTGACTTTCTATAGAGAGGCCCAGTGGTGTCGGACAGAACTTGGACTGAGCACCCGGGTAGTCCTGACACTGCATCCCACCCTCGCCGGTGGGAGCTCTATGGTTCGCCGATCGACCGCCCAAGTCCCTGCGGGTCCGGGATTAAGAATTGGCTCGACGTATGCCCTGCATGAGGTACAAGTCCTCTATAAGGGTCCCAAATCCCAAGGTGGCGTACCGTGCCGACGAGATGAATGGCAGAGGGATAAAAGCCTTAACAGTGCCCACCCGAGAGCTGGTCGTACTCTGGCTGTAGAGGACGTGTCCCCAGACCGGGGGAAACTTGCTTCCCTAGGGAATCACAAAACCTCGTGGAGTTGATCCGGGCATTCGATTTCCGTCATGGCGTCTGAGCCCTGCCAATTTACGGTGTCGGTCGATATCGTCTCTATGGTGGCTCACCAGTCATATCTGACAGTGAGCTGCATCGGGGATCGAAACGGGGGAGATTCTCGCCCGATACCGATCAAATAAGGATACTGTACAGTAAGCTCTGTATATTGTTTGATACAGAGAACTCAAAGGATCAGAACAGCAGATGGGCATGTTTTCTATATAGTACTAAACATATACGGTACGTATACTATACTGCAAAGTATACAGTTTTTATAAATGTTCTTCTTCTTCTTCAGTTTCTGATATGGAGGGTATAGCGGTAGCTTTTTCCTCCGATGACTTTGATGGATCCGGTCTTTCCGGTCCTCCGTCGGGCTGCTGCGCTTACGCGGCGTACAGCCTGACATTCGTGTTCTCCCGTAATGGGAGAACCAGTAGCAAATCCGTTCAGCCTCTTTGTTTGCTCGTAGATAAGGAAAGGTTCGGACTTTCCGTCCTTTCGGCCTGTTGTCATCGTTTATTCGTCGCGACAGCGCCTGAGCAAGGTGTTCTTTGAACACACAGTAGCAAATCCGTATACAATGGGAAACTTTTTAAGAACATGAAATTAATTAATTTGTATTAATGAATGTCAAATTGTTCTAACATTTGAATGTTGGGTGATCAGCTTATACACGAGCATACATAGTTACTTAAAATGAGATTGAAATTAGCTTAAAATTTACAATTATATTTATTAAATTTTTTTTGTAAATTTAGTATGATATTAATATTAAAAGAATAAGTTATTTTGTTTTATTGTTAAAATTTAAAATTTGATAGAAACTTGATAAAATGAGTAATAAAAATTAAAAGATTCAACCGTTGAATAAAAAGATTATTTCATACAATATTATAAAAATTATTTGCGATGACCGAATAAATATTGTCGTATTTTTTAGATTTATATCATAAAACAAAATTCCAGATGGTTTAAACAAAGCTTTATAATCGATATGATGTTTTATAAAGTTTTATTAATATTAAAAATTCCGCACACGAGAAACCACGCTTAATTCGAAAAGTTTAGTCAGACACGTGTCATATGACGTGTGACTTCATCATAAACTGGTCACATGATCTGGAAAGCGCGGACTGAGATGGTAATGGCGATACTCCGCGAGAGGATATAACCCGATCGATTATCATTCGTTGTGAATTATTGAGAATAATTTCAGCAATATTCCACCCCTAAATCCATTAAATATAGGTAAGAAAGGAATTAATATAAAAATTATGAAGTAATTTGCTTTTTGAGCAGTTCGTATTACTACAGGTTTACCAAAATAACTATGAATACATGGGTTCATAAACAAAAATTTTAATGCGATATTTGGCACTCTGCGAATTTTGCAATTGATTCAAAATTTGGATTATATGATAAGATCTTAAAATTTTTACAAACAGTTTGTTGTGAATGTAACAGTTTTAAATCTATAATTTTTTTTCTGCATATTTCGGATATTCATTTTCATAATTGGTGAGCATTGTTTAAAAAAGTCTTTCCATATTTCTCTTTTTTAGAATTCCTGCATATTTCGGATATTCGTTTTCATAATTGGTGAGCATTGTTTAAAAAAGTCTTTCCATATTTCTCTTTTTTAGAATAGCAACAACTGAATTACATATTAGATAACAGTATTTGCCATTAACCACAGAAAAAAGAAATCATATTCTCATTTATCATGGTAACGGTAGGTTTTAATTTTGGTTTTATTATGGCTAAAAAAGAAAAAAATTGTGCTAAAAACCATTACCCAGCAAATGGCTGGTAGCACTGAAAATAAAATCTAATAGTACTGGAACTTGTACTATTAGATTTTATTTTCAGTGCTACCAGCACTTTTGCTTATTCCATTCTGCAAATTAACTAAATTATATATAATTTTGCTTCTCAATTCTTTCATAAACGCAATGTTTATTGATTATTTTAATCGTTCCTTTGTAATTTAATAATCGAATAATCCATAAATTAATTATAATAGTCTATAAGTTACGAATAATAATATAATGAATCACAGGCATTTAGAAGAATGGGATATGCAAAATGAGAAACTCGAAGTAATGAATATCAGGAGGAAAGTAAACAATTACTTACTTTGATTATGATTTGTGTGATTCTTAGTTTTTGCCATCTCCTAAAATAGAATATAAATCTTAAGTTTTCAATAGAAACTTTATATGAAACTATTTATGAAAATTATTTAATACATATTTTATTTTCTGGTGGTATTATAACAACATATAAAGACTTAGCATATTAAATTCATTAAAAGATTAACTAAACCAACGAATTTTATAGCAGATTAAATTGGATTAACTTACTTAGAAACACACCAAAGGCAAATGTATTAAAATGAAAGCTTTTTATAAGATCAAAGTGATCATAAATAAAAGTAGCCCAATTATCGCTGTTAATATTCAAAACATTTTTCCTTTCTAATAAAAAATAGATATTTAATAATAAACAAGTTTTATTTTAAATTAACAAGATAAATTAATAATAAATCAATTTTTATTTTAATTTTAAATATTTATTTCGAAATTTATTTGAATAACATTATTACGTATAAAATTACTGAGTTTTAAATATTACAATATAAATCATAAATAAGATAATTTTGATGTTTACAAAGTAATCATAGCAATTAAATATTTCTAGTCTGTTCAAATAAAATACATTATCTAATCATTCAATATTCTCAATAGTTATTTAAAATATTTTTCAGAATTATATATATACCGGTAATAATGAAATCAAAATTATCATGTTTTTTATTAATAAAATATATATAGTAATTTAATAATTAATTTATAAAGATATTTTGTCATTGTTCGGTATGATTACAATTGCACTTCATTATATCGATGCATTTCTTTAAACTTTTGATATTTTTGTTTTTATTTCCAATTGTACTGATTAAAACAGGAAAGTTACAATTTAGAAGGCAAAGTTTTTTGATTAACTGAAATATTTTTGAATTAGCCAAAAATATTAAAGACATTTCAAATTAAGATCTTCCATTACTCAATCGTGATAAAGAAAATGAATTCCTCGTCTTCGATATAGTAGATTCAAAAAACGAGATCTTCACAATGTCTAGAAAGTGATCGCGGAAAGGCTATTCTTCTTTCACAGGAAAAAGAATTTCCAACCAAATCTAGTTTTGTATAAGGCAACTGAGTAAACGTTAAGAAGATTTGGGTAGGTTAGATTAGTTTGATTAAGCCGCCATCTCGCAGGAGGGTTATTACTGTATTGGCGGCGGCTACTTATAGAGCCCATCACAGGCTAGCCAATACCTATGATGGGGTCGACCGGATGGTTGAAGAGGGGTTCAACGGGCAGGTCCCAGACCCCTCCTGAAAAGCTGGAAGTGTGGGACTCGGATTTGAACCTGGATCCTCCATAGTAGTAAGCCAAACTTTACCATGCGGCTATTCGGCCGACTTAAGAAGAAAGACAATAAAATACTGTGAACTTTAAACTTTATCTTTCTATAATATCTTGTATAATAGCTTTTTTTAATACTTCTCTTAATAATTGTTTGAAGATACAATCAAACACCGATAAGACACCCCCCGTTAAGCCACCACCCTCGCTGACAGCCAAGAAATTTGGCGGAACGGATCTTCCCTCTATTAATGGAATAGGCAAATCCCGATAAGACGCCATCCGCCATCTGCCAGTAGGAATGTCTAAACAAACATTCCTTTTGGTTTTGTTTTTGTCCTCGTTAATCCGCCAGTGGCATGTAAGGTGACTAACATCCCGAAGTTCATCAGTACTGTATATACAGTATTAAAAGCTTTCTAGATATTTGTAATCAGCGGGTAGGAGAGATAGGGTTAACGGTTAATCATGTATCTTTTCAAGCCAGATTCACATCTAGGTTGTAGAAAATTTAAGATCGTAAGAACTAGATCGTTTCCATCTTTTATTGCATACCGATCAAATAAGGATACTGTACAGTAAGCTCTGTATATTGTTTGATACAGAGAACTCAAAGGATCAGAACAGCAGATGGGCATGTTTTCTATATAGTACTAAACATATACGGTACGTATACTATACTGCAAAGTATACAGTTTTTATAAATGTTCTTCTTCTTCTTCAGTTTCTGATATGGAGGGTATAGCGGTAGCTTTTTCCTCCGATGACGATGTTTATAAATGTTAATTTTGAATGCTAAATATAAATGTACTGTATTTTATTAAATTTAATAAATTCGGAGTTTATTATCATTTGTATACTACACATTTTCGATAAACCTCCCACTACAATTAGCCGCCAAAATCGTCGCTAAACGGATGGTGGCCACAGATTACTAATATACAGATGGGACATTTAGCTAAAAACAAGGAAATTTCAGTACCACAGCGCCTCTCAGTTACCGATCCCTCTGTGGACGGAGGCGATTCACGGCAATTTAAAGATCGCTTCGGCGACACAGTGCACGAGGTACGGATGCGGCGGTCTTACCCCCTAGGTCTGGCGAACCTGAGCGAGTCCGCCGTGTAGTATTTCGCACAGATTACTAATACAGATGGGACACTTAGCTAAAACAGGGAAATTTCAGCGCCTCTCAGTTAGTTGATTTAGTGTATTTTTCTTGAATGTAAAAGTTTTATAATTTGTCAAGACATTGACCAGTATTAATATTTCCAAAATCACTTAAATAATAAAGGATCTTTTATTATTTTAAAATATAGAACTATATTGAATAATAATACGTAGTAATCTGTTATCAATATAGAACTATATTGAATAATAATATTACGTAGTAATCTGTTTCCCGGACCAAAAGTTTCCCATAAGCAGCTTTGGACGTCATTTTGAAAAGTTACCATTGAAAATATAGGAAGTGTCCCATCTGTATTAGTAATCTGTTGTATTTCGTTCGCTTCGTGGACCAAGAGGTGGCAGGCAATGATTAAGCCGAAATTATTCTCGCAGACGTGAAGTACCCTGTAGTACCCTCATAGGTGGAGCAGGGGAGCGGCCTTTTGGCCTGTCTCAGAATACGAAATGAGCCCATCCTTCACCATCCGGCCCCCCTTCACAGGTGTGTGTGCAGCTCGTGGTTGAAACTGGCCCTGCCCCTTAGTAATCTCCCTGATTGGAAAGCGGCGTAAAATATGCAAAAAAAACCTAATGTATACCCTTTTCAAAGAAAGAAGAACTTTCAAGGCCAAATTCGATGATCGACGAGTCTTTTCAGTTAGGATTAACGATAAGTGATACGATATAAAACGGATCGCAGTAGAGAATTTATAATAATTTTAAGCGATTATAGATTTAGTTTAATATTTAATAGCACAACCATGAAATATGAAGTATTAATTCGACATTTTTTTAAAAGATAATAAACATTTAAAATTTTTACCGATGATAAAAGGTAAACTGCTATTGGATGAACGAAACAGAAATCGGCTATTCTATTGGATGACTTGACCTTCGCAATCCATAAGCTCTTTACCATACTGCATATGGCAGGTCATCTTTCTTTG
>AYEL01088496.1:0-52246 GCA_000484575.1 Olivierus martensii
AATTAACTAAAAAGCTCAGCCAAGATCATCTAGAATTGTTTTTTAGTTGCCTAAGAAAGCGCACAGGTGATGATAATAATCCTACTGCATTGCAGTTTCGCTGGTCTTACAGAAAATGCCTTCTTGCCAGAGTTTCTCCAAACTCAAAAGGAAACTGCCAAATTGACAATACACAATTACTCTCAATTAGTGACTGCATTGATAGCATTGCAATATCAAAGAATGTTGGTAACTCTTTATTTCTTCGTTCCTATATTCCTGAATTTGAATCTTTAAGTATGTTTGCAGAGAATGTGATACAATATATAGCTGGTTACATAGCAAGATGTGTTTCATTGAAATCAAAATGTACTCACTGCATTAAATTGCTTCTTGGGATACAAAAACAAAGGCTAATTGAGTTAAAAGATAAAGGTGGTCTATTTATACCTTCCACTGATCTTGTAAAATTATGCAAGTATGCAGAAAAGATGATAAAAGATTACAGACAAACGTGAATTTAATATTCCTAAGTAGAAGTATTTATATTGGTCACATCGCATTTTTTAAATGATGAAAAAAAGGTACTGCATAAATTTACTAATATTAACATTATTTTTTAGCTAATTTAATTTTTAAATATAATTTAACTAAATATGAGCATAACATTCTTTAACACATTTTTTTCCCTTGATAAAAGTGTTTACAGTACATTTATTATTCTGTATGATATGCTATTTTTTATTTCATATTGTTATTGCATGACAATGATTTTAGAACGATATACTGTACATTAAAAAAATTAATACTGCCTTCCGATGCTATCGTCAAGTATAGTTACGAACATTCATGTTTACGAACGTGAAATTTCATTTTCAAATTTCACGAAATTTCGAAAACTATTCGATAATTTTAGACAATGATATTAAAATGCTCTAGCAATCAATATTATATAAAATTATACAGTTAGTTATCCTACTATGGCAGTATTCCAAGATGGCGGCGATTACGCAAAAAAAAACTCTTGCTTTATAATCAGAATTTTTTGTTCAAATCTTTTAAATAAGAAATTTCTAATTGGTACATATTATAAAACACAGTAAATAAAATTATTTCAGTAGTTTTCGAGATTAAATAACAACAATATTTGAGTTACCGAACAAAACTTACGTACGAATTATGTCCGTAACTAGAGGCGTTCGTATACATCATAAGCAATTCCCTATAAATCAATAATCATTCACAATTGCACTTTTCCATCTGTTGAATTTATTGTTTTAGTTGATGCAGATTTACCTAACCCTTCAACTTTTTTAATGAAACACTCCAGATTCAGCTGGACTATTTCATTTTTCCTCTCTATAAAGTTCTTTTTAGCAAGCCAAAGAATTCTGAATTTCTCTTGCAACCTTGGCACTTCTAATCTCATTCTTTAATGATCCAGATATAAATATAGTTCCTGAAGATAACATCTATGAAGACCACCAATATGCAATGGCTGATGCTGGATCATGCATTATATATTGTTTGGGAGGTTTTGTGGCACACAAATTGATAGAAGGGTATGCAAAGATTGTCAGAAAATTTTAAAAATATAGAAAATATTTTAAGCGTCGATATTTTTATAGATTTCTTTCAACCATAAAGACCGAGCTGAAGAAGATATGATTTTACATAAACACGTGCCATTAAGAAAGCTTTACAGTTACATATTAAATCGTGATTTTGCTTGGAGTTAACACTTTTGTAAAACTGAAAAAATGTTTTCCTTTATTTGCGAATAAAACAGTTAAATATATTTATAATTTTTCATAGATGTATGAAGAATATGCATGCTATTTATACTTTTTTAAAAATGGGTTATTATATCTATTTATTTTAAAATCATAAATTTAAAACTCTAATTTAATTTAATTTTTTTTCCTTTCATAAGTTAAAAAAGTAAAAATATTTAATGAAAAAATTTTATCATTTTTTTCAATTTTCAAAATGAATTTGTAACAGTAAATTCTTCAAATATTAGATGAATTGGCTACATTTATTTTTTAATAATCTAAATATAAAAAATTAACAATTTAAAGATGCCATATATAAAAATTTAATAAAAAATTGGAATCCATTTTATACAAAAATTAAACTAAGCCAAATTTTATTCATAAAAAAAGAAATTTATTATTCCCTATTCAGAAATATCGAGTAATGATTCATTTTTATTCATTTCTTATTGGACTTTATTATATTATTTTTCAGGAAAAAAATTAATACAGGAAATTTTAATTTATTATTCTTAATATCATTAATTAAGCATTAATAAATTAATAAATAATAATGTTAAATTAAATTTAACATTATTATTTATTTATTGTTTTTTTTTCGTCAGTTGATCTTTTCTCTTTTTTTATAATTTTTAATTTTTATCTGGATATAAAGGAATAATAAATCTACTTGGTAAAATAGAAAATAAAATAAAAAATTAAGCAATAAATAAATGAAAATTTTATATATTTCAGAATGAACAACTGTTTATAAAATTTTCGTTTATGTACTTCACAAAGGATGTAGCTGTTAACTTGCTAACTTGTTGATTTCTGTCATATACTCGATAGAAAGTCATATATTGTTCGAGATTTATGTAACTTGCTAACTTGTTGATTTCTGTCATATACTCGATAGAAAGTCATATATTGTTCGAGGTTCTGTTTACAGTACTTGGATGCAATATGCTGCAATCAAGAATTTTTTGAGAATCACATTTAGTTGCTGCATAAGTCATTGTGGGTATACATATTTTTCATGTCATTTAGTTTGATAGAGCCATATAGAACAGTAAGAAGAGGCAATATCAAATCAGTATTTTGCTTCTGAAATGATTGCATGATTTTTCAGCAAAGAAGTAATCGCAAATTTTTTTGCACGTTAAATAAATGAGATTTTTTTATTACTTTATAATTTAAAAAATTGTTTAATTAAATCATATATTTCAAATTATCTTTTCGGAGTACATAAAGTTTGCATAATCCAAACTTTCTGTTTTTGAGATTCTTATCGAAAAATTCTAGCAATATTTGTAGGAAAAAAATAAATGATAAATGTAAATAATCAATAAATTTAATAATTATAATTAATTACACTTAAAGTATTAATTTATATAAGCAGAAAACTATTTTCGAATGTCAGGTAAAATATGAAATTCCAAGTACAAGTGTATTTTTTGAAGCTTTTATTTTTGAAAAATTATTACTGTATATATGAGCCATTTTTTTAACAGAACACATTTTCTCTTATTTTCTTTAAAACAATTATACCCAAAATAAAATTGTACAGTAGTTTACATTTTCATGCTCTTAATATGGTTCATAACATAACGATCAATAATGAAATTAAGGAAGAGATCCTATCGATCATTTATAATTTTAAAATTCGTAACATTTTTATGCGAATTTGAAATACAGTATCTGCAAAAATCTGTTTTAACTTGAAAAATAAAAGATAATTTATAAAATATTAAAATTTATTATTATGTAAGCAGTAATATAATATGATATAAAATCAAAAGTTAATTATACCAAAGACATTTTAGTAATTATTAAAAATTCATTATACTATAAATTAATATTTCTAAAGTAGCGTTAAACTTTCTTATTACTTTTAAATGCAAAATAAATTATAAAAGTAATTTAAAAATACTATCAATTTAACAAGATTATGTAAATAGTAGAATGGATAAATCATAATCTTCCAGTTCTTATTTTTTGTTTTAGGAATTTTTAATTAATAAAATTATTTTAAATCTGATCAATAAATGCAAGAGAACAATTTTTAGCAGATATTTTTAGAATTTTTATCTCGTTCATATACTTAGTAATTTTGATTTTTATACCTCAAATCCAGTTGAAAGTTTTGTGTAACAGTGATAATGAATAAAAGTATCGAAATGATAGTATCAAGAAGTATGGCAGTGATTATTATGTAAAACAAATACAGTAGTCAGTGATCATCTTAATCGACGCCGGATCTAAGGGTGAGGCTAATGAGGGCTAAAATTATGAGAGGGGCGAGAAAAATGCAATTTTGCAATTTCACACGTAAGCTTAATTATATTTATCTTGACAATATTTCGTGCTATAAAGTCGGTCTACAAAGACATAATGGTGTATTTTTCTAACATATAATATTTATCAAGGGAGAGAGAAACCAATCCCAATTAAATTGATCAATTGATAAGTAATTATTAATAAATTTGCCTCGTTGAAAGCAAGAAAAATTAAACTACAGTTCATTTTTATAATATCTATTATAAATGTATTTTTTGGTAGTATTTTGCAAACTATTTGTTACTTTGAAAAACGAATAAAGCTTTTTGTATGTGTTCTATATGATGTCATTACATTCCCGGTTCCAAAGTATGTTTATGTATTAATACATGTGAATGAAGAGGAGAGAGGGCGCCATTTTCTAATATTGCCTCAGGTGACAAAGTATCTAGATCCGGCGCTGATCTTTAAGAATTGTTATGAACGAAATCCAACTGACTATAACTAGATTAAATATTATTAATCTTACATTTATAGGTATTTGAGAAAAGAAGAGATGAATTCAATAAACTAGAATGCCAAATTTAATTAAGAAAAGAATTCGAGTAATTTGAAAATATCAAAATCGGCTAAAATGCATCGTTTTCTTTTCCATCTTCTCTTCCTCTTTCCCAACAAATACTTGTATAAATTGCACTGTTTATCCAATTTTGAAAAAAAGATTACAACATGTGTACTTCTATTAAAGATTTAAAAATTTTTATATATTCAAGAGTAAAAATTCTTTAGAAAACGCGTTTAATCCATCATCACTATATTACTGTATGAATGTATTAAAGATTGATGCTATACTTAGTTTTTCAGATAATTTTGCGTGACGTCCGGCATCCTTGATTACACAGAGCGAAACTTGAATTATATTTCCTAGTTCAAGAATACTTTTCAACAGAGATCAAAAACATTACAAATTACACCGCTTTCGTGTCGCCATCTATTAGAAACTTTCTCAAACCGATAAAATATTATCTATAGATGGAAAACAAAATTTCTCTTTTAATAAAAAATGATCCATCAGACAAACGTAATCAATATTTCCAATATATATCTCCCTTTCTATAAAAAATTTAGATGTAGTTCCAACGAAAAAAAAAAGACTAAAGAAGATCAAAGTTTGCATGCATAGTTTTAAGTGTACTGTAGCAAAAATATTATTTATTTTTTGTTTTCGCATGAATTATGTTTTAATCTATTTTTTTTTTTTAATTTTAAAAATAATCGGTTAAGTTAATTGAAACTTTGTTTTGATTAAGAATATGGCAAAGTTCCAGCAGAGAGTTTCATTTTATAATTATTATTGTGATCATCAATAAATAATATTTTCTCATTAATTTTATTTCGAGAAGTTTTGCAATGATAATATTTCCTTTAAATAAATTTGTAAGTTATATAAATAAAAAAGTGAAAAAACTAATTACAGTTTACTCATTTCTTGATTTTATTTGTTTTCTTTATACTCCCACAATCGTTACTTTAGGTGTTTGTTAAAATTTGATTATCCAACTAATTTACATGTTGAAAGAGAAAAGTAATATTGTAACGTACTGTAAAATATATACATTTCTATGTTTCTTTTATGATTATAATATTTATATTGTACTGAAAAACTCTCTTCTATATTCGAATTATAATACAGAATATATTATACATAATAAAAAAATCCTCTTACTATAGAAATAAAATAATAAATAAACTACAAGCATTGTCAGCAAGAACATTTTTACTCCTCTTATTGTAGAATCAAAATAATAAGTAAACTAAAAGCACTGTTAGCAAGAACTTTTTACTCCTCTTGTCATGATTATTTGTATGCCGAAATGGCAACACTAATGGTAATATGTTTATGTACCTCTGAGGTGGCAACATCCATAAGATTTCCATGTGTATAAAAATGCCTCACTGTACTGGCAAGACCACTTCTTGTCTTGGCACTGTGTAATTTGATACACGACTTTACCACAATCTGTACTTCCTGTAAATATGTAAATATTAAACTTCTGATTGCAATCCAATTGCATCTAGTATTAATATCCCAGATAAAGAGCATAACACCTCTTATTGTAGAATCGAAATGATAAGTAAACTATAGTATAAGCACTGTCAGCAAAAATATTTTTATTCCTCTTATTACAGAATCAAAGCAATAAATAAACTACAAGCACTCTCCATAAGGACATCATTACTGAGAACAATTGTAGTGTCATTATTAATTTTTTGATAAATCTTTAGAACCATTTAAATCTATATCCTGCATATTCTTTAAATATAAATCAACACATTCAAAATTTGTTTTTCAAAACAAAACGAAAAATTAAGATTTTTAGACTAATTTTTCATATAAATTAATTACTGTTAGACTTGAAATAATAACTAATTAACCATTTTTTATAAAATTTATTAATTAATATGATTTTTTTTTACATATTTATAATAAAATATTTATTTAAAAATAATTATAAATTATATTTAGAAAATAAGATGAAAAGTTTTTATAGGTTAAATTAGATATTCTTGAATCAAGAACAAAAAAATTAAAAGAGAAAAATGATAATTTTATAAAAGTTCAAAAACCTGAAGTATTTTGATTTAAAGAAATATATATATATATAAATATAAGATCACAGAAACAGATTCTCAAAGAAAGATTGATGGGTAAGTGGAAGGATACTTGGTAAGCTGTGTGACAAATGGAAAATATCTCTCGACGACATTAAGTAAAAAAGCATCGATGTGAAAGAACAGAAGGTGATATTTTATTTTAGGACAGTCACAAATAAACTTTTTTTGATGTTTCAGAGAAGATCAAGGCGATGATGATTCCCATCAAAAGTGGCCATTTTGAGAATAAGAGAATCCAAATGATACCAGTATACTTCAGAGGCAAAAGAATGTTTTTATATTACGGTGTTCTTACTTCACAGTTTTAAAAAATTTCGAAGTGAGGAAAACACTCGAAACTTTTTCTCTTTTTCGTTTCCAAGTAAGATTTATTTCCAGATTAGAAAATTCTTATTTTCCGATTGCATCTGAAAAAACAGCTGTGTAGATGTTTCAAAAATTGAATTGTATCTGTCTTAACTTAATTTTTTAATTGGTAAAAATTAAGATTGTGCATTAGTTTAAAAAAAATTATTTTCATAATGATTACGTGTTCATAAACCAAAGATTTAGATCTGATTCTGGTATACAAAAAATGACACGAGATATATATGTATATATATAATATTTTTTTTTCTTTATAGTCTAACAACATTTTTCCATTATTGGTGAGTACTGATGCGACGTTCGCTTGTTTGATGCAATATCGACTTGCTTTGGAATATTGAGATTAGTGACAAAGCATTGTTTGTAATGCATTACAAAAGCTGAAAAATGATTTACTTTCCCTCGCGAGAAATAAAAGTAAAAATAGCTATTTACAGTTCCCGATGGGAATTTTTACCTTCGTTTGTCCTTAAATAAATAAAAAAAATTATATAATACGTAGGTACGGAAGTAGAGGTATTTTCTATCTATACTTCCTTACGAGGTAGGAAATACATGATGCTTCTTAGATTTGGGATTTTCTGAAAATATTCATCAAAAATTAAATGATTTTTGGTACGTAGGTACGGAAGTAGAGGTATTTTCTATCTCTACTTCCTTACGAGGTAGGAAATATATGATGCTTCTTAGATTTGGGATTTTCTGAAAATATTCATCAAAAATTAAATGATTTTTTATAATTTTAATTAGTAGCAAGATATAAATGTCCTATTGTGAATCAATGTTTAAAAGATCGGACTATTTATAATCTAACCGATCTATCTATAGATCGGTTTCTCATATTCTTAAAGAATTCACAAATAAGAAAATGAAACATCAACCGTGACAGCACATGATTATAATGTATATCAGCAATAACCTGAATTATAACCCGGAAATACAGAAAATAACGAGAAAAAAAATATTTAAACAAAGTCGATCAAAAATGATGATGATATCAGATTTAACATAAATTTATATACTTTTCGTTAATAGATAATGCTGATAGTTAACTATGATTATTCGCTGTATTTATTCATTAAAATGTTTGATTATTCTAACATAGACATTTTTATTAATAGAAATAATATATATCTGAATAAATTTATATATTAAATACTTAAAAAGTTTTCTCGAATATTATTTTTCTTTATTTGCTATCTTGAAGCTATTCTCTTCAATCACCATCAACTATTGATTCGTTTCTACTTTTATTCACTTTAAGGTGTAAAGACTTTTTCCGTCATCCATTATTTTATGAAAACTTGCCAATAATTTTCCTGGCAGATACAAATCTATTTACTATATATGCATTTTTCTTTTCTGAAGGAAAAAAAGATATAAAGATGGATTTGAGAAATGATATAAAGACATTTTTAGAGAATAAAAGCTACTTTGAGAAAATGCGGAATAAGATAATTGTTATCGATAAATTAAAATTAAACTTGTTTTTTAATTTTATGAGAAATAACAATATTAATTATTTTATTTAAATTTTCCTAATTCATAACAAACATAAATTACTTTTATATTTTATGTTTAATAAAATTTAATTAAATTCAAATATTTTATTTTTCAATTTTTCATAATTTAGTTATCATTGAAATTTATTTTATTATTCATTATTAATGAATATAAAATATTTCTGCAGTTTAAGTAAGCTCTTGCAAACTTCAATTTTGGCTGATCTGTTTTAACAAATTAGATTTACTAAGAAGAGAGAAGAATAAGCAGTTCCAGAAAAAATTAATCACTTACTTTTCCATATTAGTCCCTTTATAGATATGGAATTAAAATATACTTCATAAAAATCATTTTTAATAACTTAAATTCTTTACAGAATGTATCAAAAATCTATTAAATGGTTTCACAATTATACAGGGAAACTTTAGAATTTCGAACGTTCGCCATTTTGAAATGGCTGAAGTTGTAGAGTTAATTAATCTCATTTAAAATTCGGTTTATAAAGTCTGAACACATTGATGAATTTCATATAAATAAATAAAATAATTCAAAAATTATTAAGAAGAAATCTTCAAAGTTTGAACGGCCGCCATTTTTGAACTGATAAAGATAAATATTTAATTTATGTGTTTTTATGCTCATATTCAATGACTTGATTTTAATGCTAAGTATCATCAAATTAGTTCAAGATATATTAATAGAGTATCCCAAAAGTTTGAATGATGCCAGTTTTAAATGATTGAAGCTATAGTATTAAATTTTGCGACTACTACTTAGAACACTATCAAATTTCACGAAACTTTGCTAATTATTTCAAAAATTATTAATGAGGAACATACAGACAAACGTGAATTTAATATTCCTAAGTAGAAGTATTTATATTGGTCACATCGCATTTTTTAAATGATGAAAAAAAGGTACTGCATAAATTTACTAATATTAACATTATTTTTTAGCTAATTTAATTTTTAAATATAATTTAACTAAATATGAGCATAACATTCTTTAACACATTTTTTTCCCTTGATAAAAGTGTTTACAGTACATTTATTATTCTGTATGATATGCTATTTTTTATTTCATATTGTTATTGCATGACAATGATTTTAGAACGATATACTGTACATTAAAAAAATTAATACTGCCTTCCGATGCTATCGTCAAGTATAGTTACGAACATTCATGTTTACGAACGTGAAATTTCATTTTCAAATTTCACGAAATTTCGAAAACTATTCGATAATTTTAGACAATGATATTAAAATGCTCTAGCAATCAATATTATATAAAATTATACAGTTAGTTATCCTACTATGGCAGTATTCCAAGATGGCGGCGATTACGCAAAAAAAAAACTCTCGCTTTATAATCAGAATTTTTTGTTCAAATCTTTTAAATAAGAAATTTCTAATTGGTACATATTATAAAACACAGTAAATAAAATTATTTCAGTAGTTTTCGAGATTAAATAACAACAATATTTGAGTTACCGAACAAAACTTACGTACGAATTATGTCCGTAACTAGAGGCGTTCGTATACATCATAAGCAATTCCCTATAAATCAATAATCATTCACAATTGCACTTTTCCATCTGTTGAATTTATTGTTTTAGTTGATGCAGATTTACCTAACCCTTCAACTTTTTTAATGAAACACTCCAGATTCAGCTGGACTATTTCATTTTTCCTCTCTATAAAGTTCTTTTTAGCAAGCCAAAGAATTCTGAATTTCTCTTGCAACCTTGGCACTTCTAATCTCATTCTTTAATGATCCAGATATAAATATAGTTCCTGAAGATAACATCTATGAAGACCACCAATATGCAATGGCTGATGCTGGATCATGCATTATATATTGTTTGGGAGGTTTTGTGGCACACAAATTGATAGAAGGGTATGCAAAGATTGCCAGAAAATTTTAAAAATATAGAAAATATTTCAAGCGTCGATATTTTTATAGATTTCTTTCAACCATAAAGACCGAGCTGAAGAAGATATGATTTTACATAAACACGTGCCATTAAGAAAGCTTTACAGTTACATATTAAATCGTGATTTTGCTTGGAGTTAACACTTTTGTAAAACTGAAAAAATGTTTTCCTTTATTTGCGAATAAAACAGTTAAATATATTTATAATTTTTCATAGATGTATGAAGAATATGCATGCTATTTATACTTTTTTAAAAATGGGTTATTATATCTATTTATTTTAAAATCATAAATTTAAAACTCTAATTTAATTTAATTTTTTTTCCTTTCATAAGTTAAAAAAGTAATTTCTCGTTGGCCACGGATACTTACGGATTGACGTCACCGATTCGATAGCCAATAAGAAACTACTTTGTTGTAAACGAGTGCTTTGAAAAACATGGCGGTAAACGACGAAATACTTATAAATTTGGTTGATGAAAACGTTTGTCTTTACGACAAATCCCGAAAAGAATATCACGACAAAATATTAAAAAATAATATTTGAGATAGAATAACGGACCAACTTACACAAGAAGGTAAGGTCATAAACAGAATACAGTACAGCTAATCGAATTGGTCTTATGCACGTGTTCGTTCTTGCTTTATAATATATTATTTAGTTTTAGAATAACAAAGCGTGTATTATCCACCACAACTCAGAATATTATTATCAAAGATATTTATCAAAATCATAGATTTGATCGAAATAGATAAAACAACCTCTTTCTCCATCTCGAAATAAACTTTTTCTATCGACGTATTTGATTGGTTTATTTTTACAACATTCATTTTTGGCTACTTCGACACGACGTTTTAAAAGTTACGGATCCGTTATACGGCCTATGTGAGCATTTAAACGTTTTGCTGTCCGAAATCGGAAGCTACTGGACGGTGTCGTGCTGGACGAAATCGTACAGTGAAAACCGCGCCTTACACATTTAAGCTACGTTTAGATGATACCTCTCTGCATGCAATGTTATATGCAGAATGATGCATGCCTCAATGTGCAACAGCCGCATGAGGCATGCAGCTTGCCCCTTCGTGTTCACACGTATATTGCAGAAAAGGTCGACACGAAAAAAGTTATCATTTCAAATGACAATAGGAAAAAAAGAAAAAAGAAAGTGTTTTGACTCTCAAATATTTCGATCGAAGCGCTAATAACATCAATATTTTGAACCAAGTCAGGTTAGATAGTTCCAGTCTTTTCAAATAATTTACTAGAATGACTTGACGACGATAAGTTTAACTTCTTCAATAAATTGAAGTGTTTTCTTCACACCTCAATCCATAAAGCGAAGAAAAATTTGCGAAAAAAGTTTAAAATAATCAAAACAACAAGATGTTGCACGACTAGTTGCACGTGTAACCCAACAAGGATGGGGAACACATGCGTCTTCTTGCGCCTAGTATTGCAACAGATTTTGAGGCATGCGTCTTTGCATGCCTTCTCGCGCGTCTAGTTGCATGCATCTTGTTGCATGAAAAGTAGCACCATTTAAACGTAGCTTTAGAAAATTATGTTTACTCTCCTATCACACAAAACGTTTTCATTAATTTTTGTATATCCATACTAGGGACACACAATACACACACAAAATGCCATCATTGCGAAATACTTTGCTAAAATTAGTCATAAATGCAATTTCGCTAGTTTGCCGTAAGAGAGACGATAAGCTTCTATTTCCGATTTCGATTTAAAATTCAGTTAATTAAATGAATTTTGAAATTGAGTTAATTGGCGACAATTGAATATTTTGTGTTCCCAACGTTTAGTTCTTGCAAAAAAAGTAAGTTTTTATTCTTCAATAGAGGAAGGTGAAATAGAAGAAAAACTTTTCTATTCATAAATTTTTTTGGTATGTGTTAAAGAACGATTGCTTTGTGGCGGATTAGATTACAAATTTTGTAAAGAGAGCGGAAGATACGTGCATAAAAAAGTTCAGAAAGTGAAGTTGATATTGTTAAAAAAGTTCTTGTTTCTAAGGAAGATATAATTGTTAAATGAATGTTATACACATATACAGGCTGTATACTTTTACTTTCCTTTTGTTTTACGTATACAAGTGGGTGATCGGTTAACGAACAGTTCGGATAATGAACAAATCAGATAACGAACACTTTCGCGAAAGATTTTTATGTTCGGTTAACGAACACGTCACAGAATAAACTGAGGGACCCGCGGACTGACGGAATGACAAGTCCGCCTGATGGCGGCGTATTAAAGCTGTGGCTTACCATCTTGGAGGCTCCGGGTCCCACTCCTCCAATTTTTCAGGAGGGGAGGGGCCGGGCCCAGCCTGTTAAACCTCATCCTTCAACCATCCGGTTGACTCCATCATGGATGTTAGCCAGCCCGTGATAAACTCTAAGTGGCCGCCGCCAGATAAAAATATATTATGATGATATGGCGGCTTAACTAACCTAACGGAATGACAGGCTTAGGCCTGGCGCTTTCGTGGACTTATGAGTAAGAATGAGAGAACAGTAGTTTTTCCTAATTAAAATGAACTCGGAGACAACTTAAAACAAATCAAATATTTATTAAAGAAGATAGCGAGAGATTTTACAATATTTTGGTGTTAAAATGCCACCCATATCAGGTTGAGGTCAATATGCTTAGGGATTTCTACCACGACAATGCTATTAACCACTTCCAAAAGATCCTGAAAAAGAGAGAAAGGCCATCGACATTGGACAAATTCTTTAACGGAAAATAAACATAATAGATGAAAATGCGAGCCTATGTATATATATTCTCTATTATTGTTATTACATATAAATAAACATAGTAAGAAAGTATATAATTTTTTATTTATTTTTTTGGGGTCTCTAGAACGAATTAATCAAATTCCCATAAAAACCTATGGTAAGTCGATGATCGGTTAACGAACAATTCGGATAACGAACATTATCTTGGATCGGATTATGTTCGTTAACCGATCACCCACTGTATTGTTTTTAGGGTCTTACGCATTTATATATTTTTTCTGTCTTTGTGTTTCGTGTTACTAATATTCTTAATAGAAATCTCTGATGTGGAATTAAAGAAAGTTATTTGTTTTTAATTGGTTTGGGAAGTAACTCATCTTTTTGTATTGGCTCCAGATCTCGTATAACACGGTTTCACATAATACGGTATTTTTTAGGAAGCTATCTACCGTGTTATAGGAGGGATACCTGTATTGGATTTAAAGAAAAAATTGGAATTATCACAGAGGATTTACAGAAAAAAAACGTTTTTCTACAGAAAATCACCAACAGAAGATTGCGTTCTGTATTATTATGAATATTTGTATTTATTTCTTTTTAGAGAATAAAAATTATACACAATTTTTACAGTTTTATTTTTCCCTCTAAAAAGTCACATACAAAAATTTTCAATTCTACAATCGATGCTCTTAAAATTTTCTAAGTTCATCACTATATATGGTCTATTTAAGATCATTTAATGCTGAATCCAAAAATATACTTTATTTCTTGTAAAATTTAAGAAATATAGTTGTAAGTAATATTGTACAAAAAGATGGTTTGAAAAAGATGATTACGAAATTTGAAGAGACTAGGGAGTTGGGTGTGCTGCCTGGAAGAGGACGGAAACGGATTTCAAATGAAAGTGTGGAAGAAGTCGCTACTGCTGTCAGAGGAGGATTTAACGGCGGGCGCACCGGGCGCGCGCCCGGGGCTCCGACTTCTGGGGGCTCACAAAACCCCAACTGTACACATTTTTCTAATGCAATTATAATTACGTACAAGTTTTCAATCAATAGTAAAACATAATGCCTGACCTGTGTTTATATTCGCTTATTTTCAATAACAATCAAAGCCCAAATACAATGACAAACAATTACCGTATGAAAATTTTGTTAACCATGCTAATTTCAAACGCATCGGGGAACGCTCATTTTCTTGTATGAAAAGAGTAAAAAATTACCTTAGAAATTCAATGTCAGAGGAAAAATTAAATAACATGGTTATTTCATATATAGAAGGGGTGGCCAAATTTCATATTACTACGAGTCACATATGAGAATCTTCAATATTCGAGAGCCGCAGTTTCTTTCTAAATCAATGAGAACAGCATCAGTTTTTCGGATAATCTTAATAATGATTTCAAAAATTGTTTATTTCAGATCATTTACAGTGGTACCTTGGTTAACGATGGCCTTGGATACCGACGGGTTTGGTTAAAAGTCGTCGTGACTTTTTGAAAAAAATTTGTTAACGACGCATGCTTTAGTTAGCGACTCCTGATTATGTGCTTTGGTTAACGACGACTTTTTGAAAAAAATTTGTTAACGACGCATGCTTTAGTTAGCGACTCCTGATTATGTGGACCAACACCTGTCAACATCGTCCTCGGGCCTCCTGCGGGCCTTACAGTTGCATCAGAAATGATAAAACCATCTGAAATGCATTTTTTTAAAGTGAAGTGTGTGTTCTATTAAATTCTTTTGTCAGCTAAAGTTGGATGAATTATTTTGACTAAATCAGATATACTTCTGTCATCATCATAAAGTGCGTGAATAAAAAGAACACTGTATAAAAAGAAAATTATTTCATTTCATAAATTATAAAAAAATTAATACAATATGGAATTTTTTATTCTTAATCTCAGTATATGGAATGTTCTAAAGTAACAGCATTTGTGATAAACATAAATGCTTTGATAGGTTGATGATCATAATCAAGCATTAGCAAGAACTGTTCTTGCTAATGTTTGATCATGATTATTATGTACAGATAGTCCCTGATTTTATGAATAAATTCATTCTTGGAGGGTGCTCATAATGTAAGAACTCATAAATTGAGAATCAATTTCCCATAAAGTTAAAAACAGGGTATTCCATTCTCAACAATGAAATTTAACCATAATAAAATTAGGTAAACATTAACAAAATCAACATTATATGATTAAACAATGATTTATTTATCTAAAGAAATAAAAATATGGCTTTAAAATCAAGTAAATTATAATAATAAAGAAATTATGTCATATAAATGTTAAAAGATTTTTTATTCTTCATAACTATTGATAGATAAATAGATGAGCTTTTATATAGTTAATTACTACTTTAGGCACAATCCAGAAATGAAAGTTATTTATTTAATGTGTTGGTAAAACCATGACATCCAGAAAATGCATCACTTTGCTTCTCAATTTGTGATTTTGATTTTTCCAATTCAGTAGCAGATGATGGAGTTTCTGCTACAAACTCAGTGAAACTGTATAGTATAGCTATATATGCAGTTTGAAATGTCTTTTTATGAATATTGATCATTTATTTATTGCAATTAATATTCACATTTTGGATATTTCATAAATATGAGATATCCAAAAGTTTGGAAAAAATTGCAACTATCTGTATTTCAATCTTATAATAGGAATTGGTAAAAACTGTAAAAACAGAGGCTATAAACATTCAATATTTATAGTTATGTGTTCACATGAATAGTCCATAAAGATGTATCTAGTGGACTTCATAAACTGCTGTCATTTAACAGTAAGAGATGAATACTGATAAAAATTAATAAGAAAGCAACTTTATTATGGATTCTGGTACAGGTTTTTTTTCCAAATATTTTGCAGAAAAATGCATTTTCATTATTTATAAACCTTAACCAATTTCATACAAGCTTGGTAGTTTGAATTTATTCCAAACAGCAAGTTTGCAGGAAACTGATGAAGCTTTATAAATAATTGAAATGCATTTTTCTACAAAATGTTTGGAAAAAACCTGTACCAGAATCCATAATAAAGTTGTTTTCTTATTAATTTCTATCAGTGTACTCATCTCTTCCTGTTAACTGATGGCAATTTACAAAATTCACTAATTACATCTTTACAGACTATTTATATGAACATACAGTTACAAATACAAGCCATCACTCCAGTTTAAATTAAAATTCAATATTTCTTTTCAATTGTTATATGATGATTAGGAACTTTTGTTTTAAGCAGAATTATATTCTTCCTTGTATGATTTTGCATAGAGTACAGTTGTCTCTTTCACTGATATCGTTTGATAAGCAAAGACCAACTATTTTACAATTGATGCAGTTGTGCACTTAGCATAAAATATATTTTGATTGATATCCTTATTTTACTATAGTAAATTTACAGCTAGTGATTGCGTTTTCCCAATTTCTCAAGATTTGGAAATTCCCAAATTAGTAATTTATTTATTTCTCGAGATTCGAGATTCCCTTTCAAAAATTCTCGATATTAAAAATGTTTAGTTAAAAAAAATACCTGTTTTTAATAAGGATAAAAAAAAATGAGGCAGAAAAAATTGTGCAAAATGAAAACAAATAATATTGGGTTGTTTCATATTTGTTTTTTATTTAATATTTTAATTATATTTAAAAAATAGATTACATTTCAATAATATTGAAAAAATTAATCATATTTGTTTTACAATTACTGAGTTTTTATTAAAAAAAACTTTTCAATACACACTATTTTTTCAATATTATTGAAATGTAATCATATTTGTTTTACAATTACTGAGTTTTTATTAAAAAAAACTTTTCAATACACACAGTCTATTCGTTTATCTATTAAACGAAGTTCTTGTCTGGATACAAAAATTTCAGAAATAGAATTTTTGTGCCAAAACTTATGTAGATCTATATGAGTTTTTAGCCTATACCACTGCTTACTTTTTACATGTCACTGTATTTGACTATCTAGAGCAGTGGTCTCCAAACTTTTTTGACTGTGTATCCCTAAAACAGAAAAAATAAATGGCACATATGATTGAGCAGATATCTATTGTAATTAGTGTTTTAAAGAGGAAATAAGGCCTCATGTAATATCCAAAAAAGCTATATTGCATATTATTTTTATTATAAACATAGATGCATATTTATTTTTCTTATTACAATTTAATGAGAACAATGAGCTTGTATTTGTTTAATAATTTCTGAAAATTCTGGTTTGATGTTATTTGACACTGCGATACAAAGATCTGGTTCCAAGTTTAATTTATTTCGATATTTAATTTTAATACTCAGTGATCTAGCAGCTTGTAGACTCTACAAACTATATATAAAAATTGTTTTCACTGTACTCCCAGGTATCATCTTGCGACTTTGGAGACCACTGATCTAGAGATTCTAACCAACAAATACATTTCTTAGGAAAGCTTTAGGACCCTTCTATTTTGGCTATGTAATTTTCTACAAGAGTGCGTATCCCCTGGGGTACGTGTACCCTACTTTGGAGACCACTGATCTAGAGATTCTAACCAACAGATACATTTCTTAGGAAAGCTTTAGGACCCTTCTATTTTGGCTATGTAATTTTCTACAAGAGCTTTATAGTTGTAACCATTGAATGAAGATAAGAGCTTTTGGGAATGATTGAGTTTCTATATAGCTTAACTCAAAGGATAATTCAATTTAAATATATCTTAAATTAATATTTAAAACAATGTATAACTTTATCATGAAAAATCACTAATACTTCATCTTGAAAATTTAAAAAAAAAATCTTGTTATAGAAAGTATAGCAGCTTTTAAAATCAGTACTACTAGCACTAAAGAAAAGTAAATCTGCAGGATTACAACTTTTTTCTTAAGACCTTTATAAATTGATTAGGAATTTTTCTTTTATGGTGAGAAAGCTTATCCCAGATCACTTTTTCATTTGATCTTCTTACACATTTAGAAGTGCTTCATCTCAACTTCCTTTGACTATGACTTTGCAGATTTTCTATCCATTTCAGCTTGTTCCAAATTCTTATGATATACACAATATCACATCTTGAAAATGTAATAATACGAGGGGTGATCAAAAAGTAAGGTTACAAAGCCTGCAGTGAAACGTGTACATTTTATTTCATACAATCAATACAGCCAACTGATAGTACATACATTAGGTTATTTTTCGACATAGTCTCCATATTGGTTTAGGCACTTGTCACTTCATGGGATGAGTTTGAATATTCCCTCCTGGTAAAAATCCTGTCCTTGCGTGTTCAGCCACATTGTCGCGAAGTGTTTCACCTCCTTGTCTGAGACGAATCGTCGATCTCTTAGATGCTCCTTCAAGTGAGGAAAGAAGTGAAAGTCGCTTGGAGCGAGGTCCGGGCTGTATGGAGAGTGTTCGATGATGTCCCAGCGAAACTGCTTCAACAGCGTGGTGGTCTTCTGGGCTGTATGAGGTCGCGCATTGTCATGAAGGAAGATGACACCCTTGATGAGAAGTCCTGGCCGTTTCCTCCCACAGCCCACAGAAATCGAATAACTGAGCGGATTTCTTCACAAGACCAGTTTTCCAAACGAGTCACTATTTGTGTTAACCTACAACTAGCGCTGTAGGTGGCGGGTGGCTGAAACTCTGCACAGTTGCCGATCGCATATATTAGAATTACTGCACACTACTAATTTCTCTATAACAGACGAAACTCTAGGAATATCGGCCTTGTAATCTTAGTTTTTGATCACTCCTCGTACAACCAGTTTTGTAGGGAAAAATAATAATTATTCTTTAATTGGAATTTTCAACAATCTACATGGCATACATCAATAATGATTTAATTAAAATCTGTTGTAATTCTATTTGATATCAGAATAAAATAATTTTTTTTAATGTAGTTAAATTATTTAAATTGTAGTTATAGTAACCATTAATTTACATATTAAATACATTACACATTATATTAATTATACTTTGAATTTTAAGCATAATTGTATAGAGCATTCCTTTATTAACAATTATAATAACTAAATAAGCATACAGCTAACAATATATAGGGTGCCTACATTTCTATGGCCCAGTCATTTTTCTCGAAAACTACCGGTATATGTGAAAACTGTAAACACATGTTCTGTTATATTTTCTTTCCAAATTACAATCCATCATTTAAGATTTTTTCTGCACAGTGCATGTTACAACTTTGTTTTCTTGAATGGAAATACAGGTATCCCTCCTATAACATAGCTTCCTACAATATGGTTTTGCTCTAACACAATTTTAAAATTCCGGAAACCCTCATATAACATGGTACTTCTATAACACAGAATTTACTTAAGACATTTAGAAAATTACATCTACTCTCCTATAACACAAAACATTTTCATTAATTTTTGTAAATCCATACTAGGGACACAGTACACACACAAAATGCAATCACTGGGAAATACTTTGCTAAAATTAGTCATAAATGCAATTTTGCTAGTTTGCCATGAAAGGGACGATATGTAGTCTATTTTCAATTTTGATTTAAAATGGAGTTAATTGGCAACAATTGAGTATTTTGTATTCAAAATGTTCAGTTCTTGGATAAAAAATAAGTTTTTATTCTTCAATACTGTGTTCCAAAAGTTCAGTTCTTGGATAAAAAATAAGTTTTTATTCTTCAATAGAGGAATGTGAAAGAGAAGTGAAAACCTTTTTTATTCACAGATTTTTTTGGGTATATATTAAGGAATGATTGTTTTCTAGCAGATTGTAGCAGGTTAGATTACAGGTTTTGTAAAGAGGGCAACCTTAAACCGATGAAAACTTATGACAAAAGTTAAAATTCATAAAACTGAAAAGTTTTGCCGATAATACAAAAATTTTCGTTAATTCTGTTAAAATATAGAATACTTTTGCTTATTTAGTCATTTATTGCTTTACTTTTATACTTAATTTAATAAAATATACGAAAATCCTAATGTAAACAACCCCAGGCTATAAAAAGGGGGATGACACTTTTATTGTTTTATGACGGCCAGTCATTTCGCAGAAAACTGCAGCCAAGACTACTTTATTGTACTACATGTGGTATTGGGTGTAGTGTGTCAGCAAAGTATCTCAAGGCCAATTAGAATAAAGTAGAAAATGTTATAGCTGTTTATGTATGATTGTGGATGATTTCCAAATATGTCATGTTTTTGGTTATAAATTTGAAAATTTATAAAATCATTCAATAATTCTCTTCATTTCAATAATTTTTATTTTATTAGAAAACATATCAGCAAACATATTTTATTTAAAAAAATGAAAATATTTTTAAAAGTTTTGTCACTTTTCGACTAATTAATTAAGTTAATTAATTAATGAAAATTTGCATAATACTTCATTTTTTATCAATAATTTTTCAAAATATTATCCAATTTTCTTCATTAGTACCTTATTTTATTCAGAAGACTTGCTGCTATCTAAAAGTATCAAATATTTTGTTGGATGGCTAAGATTTCATATAAAAAAAATTGTTTTTTTTTTTTTTCCTGATCTTATATAATGAACGATAAGTTATGAAAAAATAAAATTCAAAAAATATTTTACATCGTTAGAATGACGATAAAAAACAAACTGTAAAAATTTCAAAAAATTTTGATGAAAATTAAGTGAGATTTGATAATTTTAATTTTTTGAATATTAATTAGGCTTATTATGTAAACATTGGTGGATTTCAACAGGTTAAATGCATAATTAAAGTTCAGAAAGTGAAGTTGATATTGTTAAAGAAAAAATGTTCTCATTTTAATTGAACAGTGTTACGTAAGGAAGATATAATTATTAAATGAATGTTATATAGGCTGTATACTTTTTCCTTTTGTTTGATGTATATTATTTTTTAGGATCTTAAGTACATATTTTTTTTCCTTTCTTTTATGTTTCATGTTATTAATTTCCATTTGTTATATTGGGATATTGTTATTTGTTATATTGGGTATATTGTTATTTTAGGGTCTTTCATATATATTTTTTCTTTCTTTATGTTTCATGTTATTAATATTCTTAATAAAAATTAAGTTTCTTATGTGGAATTAAAGAAAGTTATTTGATTTTAATTGGTTTTGGAACGTAACTCTCCTATATGTATTGGCTCTAGGTGTCATATATCATGGTTTCACACAACACGGCATTTTTCAGGAACCTAGCTACTATGTTATAGGAGGAATACCTGTATATTATTTTTCTAATGGAATCTGATTCTGCCAATTTTTTGTGCAATTTTTGCAATAAAATTATTCTTCTATGATTGATATTTTCGGAGATATTTAGGAATAAAGGATCCATTAAGAAAGAATGCAGTATGAAAACAATATACAGATCCTTAGTTCAGTGTAACTTATTATCCTAATATGAAAAAGAATTTTAAATGGATTCTTCAATAATCTTATACCTTGAAATATATTTTAGGAAGTAGGGAATCATAGCTATAAATTTTAATAAGTTTTCAACATTACTGGAAAAAACTTTATGCCTTTCTTAACAAATCCTCTATTCCTAAATAATATGCTCGATATGCTTTTGAGAAAAATGGCTGGTCTATAAAAACATGAATTAGGTTAGTTTGATTAAGCCACCATATCACATGAGGAATATACTGTATCTGGCAGTGGCCACTTATAAAGCCCATCACAGGTTGGCCAACACCCATGATGGGTTGAAGGATGGGTTCAACGGACTAGGCCAGGATCCCTCCTGAAAAACTGGGGGCATGGGACCCGAATCCTTCAATGTGATAAGCCACAGTTTTACCATGCGGTCCCATAAAAATATGGATACTCTGTATATACATATACATAATGGATCCTCATTTAACATTGAGATTAGATTCGTGAAAATTGCAATATTAACTGAAACCATAAAACACATAACCCTGACTTATAATACTAGGCCTATGTTCCTAGAGTGCTTTCTTTCTGATACTGTTTAGTAATTTTTTCATCTAGACATTAATATATTCTTCAATAATGAAATGAAATAAATGTAAGTATGATTTAAAAGCAAATTTTATTTGAAAAATGTTACATAGAGTTATATCTTAGATTACAGAAAAGAAATATTACTTTCTAATAAAACACATCTTAGGATTAACAGATATTATGTCTGTGATAAGTTTTTCTTAATATCAGTTCTCAATCATTTACTAATAATAGTGCCATTTTTATCACATGTTACATGTTGACTATACCCAATAGGCCAGCCATACTCTAGAGCAGGGGTCAATGGAAAGATTTCAATGGGTCTATGAGCTTGGATGAGAAAAAAATCAACTCATTATCTTTATTTTCACTGACCACTAATTAAATCCAGCATTTCCTCCTCTTATAAATGTATGCAATAAATTACAGTAGTATTAATTGTATCTGTGATCAAAAATAGAAATAACATATTTTCATATCATATTACAGTTGGTGCATATCTAGAAAAATCACTTATGCTCAGAAATACTTTGAAATTACAGTAATTATTAGAAACACCATTAGATCACAGTTTTGCTGTGTACAGACTATTGTTTGATTTAGCTGGTAAACTGCATTATTATTTAATGTGCTAAGAAAGAAGAACATATATTACTGTATCATGTTTTTTATTTTATCTATATATATTATAAATCTGAAATGCCTAAACACGCATGTACGCTTATAACACGAGAATGGCTAAATGGATTTTTATGAAACAACTTTTGATTGTTAGGGGATTTAGGCAGGAAAATTTGAAGATAGGTACTGATTATTAGAAAATGGTTTTTATTAATAATTGGTGTAAATTATTTGATAAAAATCAAAGATGGAAGATCAACGCTATTTGAACGACCTCATTTGTTACAATGCCTTGTGACATGTTAACTAGCCAATATCATTGGATTACTGTGATCGTATCTTTGGTAACATAGCAGTCTCATTGGATCATAATGGACATGTGATTGTTGTATGTAGCTATTATAACCCAATGAGACTGCTTTTAATGGCTAATATCGAGTGTTTTGTTGATTATTATTTTGTTAGACTATTGAACTTAAGATTTCATATTAAAAGGTTTTCAAAGTTTTTTAATCTTTCTCTAATTTTTCTATTGACTATAGCTTACGTTACATTATTTAACCATAATATGCTTAAGTTAAACTTTGGTTAGGCTTAGTGACCACTTGCTATTACAACAATACAATCATTGGTGCTATTAGCACCTCTATGGCTATTAGAGATATCTAATTCTATATATACATAAATCTAAATATCTGTGCATGTATATTCAATTATAAGACAAGATAAACTGAATCGATTTTTATGAAATACCAGTGTATTTCTTAAGGCCCCTTAAGATTGTCATTATCATTACCACATGTGAAGAAACTTTCATTGCCATAGCAACCCAACAATTGACTTACAATAATAGAAATTTATAAAAATTTTCGAATTATTTATGCGGCTACTGATTAATTATTTAATCAATCACCTTTTTTCAATCAGTAATTATTTTATTCCATGATTTTCACTATTGAAAGTTTTTATTATGTAGAAGAATTTGTATTTGAAATTAATTCATGTACTCCTTGATGCTCTTGGTTCAAGAGTATAACTGTCATTCTCACGTAATTTGATAAAATTTTTGTACATCGTACAGTTGTATAAATTTCATAATGCCACGAAAAATAAAGAACTCTTTACATAAATTAACTCCTGGTGTTAAAAGATGGCATTTAATTCAGGAAAATGAAATATTAGAAGATTGAACAAATCGGCTGATTTCTAATAGAGAAAGAGACAAAGAAGGAAACGTTCAAAAATGCACATATTTCAAAAGGAAAACGTATCTATATGGGAATCTTTTAGATCATCTGTATGCCATCTAAAAGGTTATAATTTAAGTAAAAGAGAAACTTATGTACACCGCTATGAACTGCCCGAGAAACGCCAGGCACGGTCTGCTAGTTAAACATATTTTAATATTCCTTTGTAGTTTTATTTCCTGCATTTAAAAATACTATTCTGAGAAAGGGTCCATTGGCTTCACCTAATAAACAAAGGGCAAATGAAACAAAAATGGTTAAGAACTCCTGCTGTAGAGGAAGGGAATAGACAAAATGAGGTTCAGACCCTTAAATAATTTTTCCAAGGTGGATTTAATCCCAGATCCTCTATTTTAATATTAATGGAATATTTATCAATAGGTAATATGAAAGATCTTTAAATTATATTTTATAATTTTATTTTGTACAAATTTTACAATGAAAATTGTATTTGTTTTATATTTGTAAAAGCTAAAATTATATTTTAAAATCAAAGTACATTAGACTGGAATTTAATTGTCAATGTTAATAATCAAGTAAATAATGATCATACATTTCAAAGATACTCTATTATACCATTGAATTTAAGAAAATATCATTTAGTCTTCTTAAATGAATATTGAATTTATTTATTATAAATTTATCTTACCTAGTATAATATACTCTATCTTTGTGGAATCGAAAACAGTAAATTCCATCTGGACGATCTATCAATAACTTGATATTTTCTCCAATACTAAAAGATAAGAATTAAGAATTAAAATTTTTATATAAATATCAACATATTTTTAGTAATTATATTAAAAGCAGTTAAAAGCAGCTATATTAATCATCTTATGTAAAAAGTTACATTCCTGGAAGGATTAAATAAATTGAATTTATATAATTTATTATAGTAAAATTAAAATAACATTATATATTGTATGTATAATCTATTTACAAGATAAAATATATGTAATAGTCTTTCCAACCATTTTGATTTTGTTGGGATTGTCCTAATATTAAAGCTTCATTCCCATCTTTTAATATACACTTTATTGTAATATATACTTTATTACTATTATATTGTATATCAAACATTTAATTAAAAGATTCATAATCAAGTAAAAAACGGTATATGGTAGAATTCTATTTTGACTGCCTTTCATTTTTTTCATCTGCCCCAAATGTGATGTCTATGATTAATAAGTCATGTTATAGTGTGTCCTAATGCCTGTCGCTTTTTCGTGCTTGATAAAATAGTTTTTAGTTAATATGATTGACTTTAAATTGAGTACGTCCATCCTTGCCACGTGGCTCTGCAAAACATGTGGCAGTCAAAGTATAATCTTACCCGGTATATACATTTATTGACATTCATTAATACTGAAACTTCAATTATCATCCACGTGTTTTGTTGTATGAATATATTTAAATAAAATTGGGAAGGATTCTAGTTGAGCAATAGCACGCGGATCTATACATTAGAGAATTGAAGATTCGCCGCCCACCGACTGATGTATAAAATACGAAGCGACAATTCCTTATATTAAAAGATTCACCCTAAAACTATCTGGGCTATCAAGATGTTTTTATTGAATCAATCAAAAAAGTAAGAATTTAATTTCGAGTCGACGGGCGCCTATCATAGATCCGCGTGCTGTAGCTCAACTGGAATCTTACCATTAGTATATATTTGTATACAGAAAAATTTAAAAATCTTACTATTTAGACAATTTTTCAAAAAATATGCGTGTTTCTTCTTCTGTTAGCGGCCTCATTACGTAAATACATAAAACTATAACATTTAATTGAATGAATAAGAATACTTCATGTTGCCAATATCACGAAAGCCGATTCAAAATTTATGAAATTTTGATTTTACCGAATTTTATTCCAACAATAAAATAATTAAGCATCACTTTAAGAAAGTAAGCTTAATAAAATGAAATATTTATGCATTTAAAAATCTTAATTTATTTTAGCGAATATTTTTACATTCTTAAAAAACTAAAATTTTAAAAATTATATATATTTAATATGATTTTTATATTTATGTAATTTAAAATTTGGAGATTAGCTTACACACAGATTTTAAATTTTGATTAATTTTTAAAATCTGAATTAGAGAGATCAGTTTATATGGTTGACTGACTAACACACAGACAAACACACAAATATATATAATGTGTATACAATATAGTGTACACACACACACACGCACACGCACACGCACGCACACAATATATATAGATAGATATTCAAGTTTTGAACAGTTCACACACTTCTAATAATAATTATCATAATATAATGTAGTTTTATATATACATCACATTGTAATAATTATTACTATAATAATGTGATGTATATATCTATCTATATACATCACATAGTAATAATTATTACAATGTGATGCATATATAAAACTGCATTATATTATTATAATTATTATTAGTAGTGTGTGAATTGTTCAAAACAGTTTTATTTTGAACTTGATATATATATTGAAAATTGATATATTAAAACATGATTCAGATTGAAAATTTCAAATTACAAATAAAACCCATGTAATCTAGCACTTTATATAATCTGATATTTTATAATCTAATACATTAAAAACTTGATCTTAGAAAATTTCATTTTTCCTGTGTTTAGAGAGCATTTTATCATTTGCACTTAATGGAGAGTTTTTTATTATGGAAGTATATATTATTTTATCATCATGTTTGTTATATTTAACAAAAGTTATGAATATTTAGATTAAAAAGTTCTTTCAAGTTATTTTATTTAACAAAATAGTAAGTTGTTGAATTTACCTGCTCAACATTTACCATTAAAATGCCATATTGTTAATAATAACCAAAAAAGTACAAATTTATTAGTTAATTAAGTTTATAATTGGTTGATCTAAATTGCTGCTGCTGAATCACAAGATCACAATGTCCACTTTTAGAGCTCATCATAGGCTGGCCAATACTCATGATAAGATCAACTGAAAAGTTGAAGATAGGGTTCAATAGATTGAGCCCAGACTCCTTATGAAAAATTGCAAGTTTAGGGCCTAGAATTGAATCTAGATTTTCCAAAGTGGTAAGCAAATGCTGAAAACTAAATTAAGTTTATAAAATTTTATATAAAAATATAGACTCATATTCAAATACAGGTGACTTTCTTGTATTGTGAAGGAGCTATTTTGGAAAATAAAACAACATACCAAAACTGTACAGTATATAAGACTTAAGCAATAACTCAGAATATATAGCACTAGATTGCAGTTCTATATTAAATATTCAACAAAACAACATTTTATTAACGTTTTCGACCCATTCGGCCATCATCAGATACAGAATAGAACATTCGAAAAAGAACATACTTTTAGAATAAAAAATTTTTTAAAATCTTTGATGATGTAATCGATTTTAAAAAATTTTTTATTCTAAAAGTATATTCTTTTTCGAATGTTCTATTCTGTATCTGATGATGACCGGGTAGGTCGAAAACGTTAATAAAATATTGTTTTGGAGCTATTTTGGTAAATTCAACTTGTTATTATCATTAAAAATATAATTAAAGTTAAAAACTCAAATTTATAATAAAGTTTAATTCATAATTAACTTGAAAATTTGTGTGTTCACATATTTTTAGTTAATATAATATGAAATAACTTTCTATTAATAGTTAACTTTCAATAATAGCATTATTGATAGTATGTATTCCTCAGATGGTTTGAAAAAGATAACATATATTGTCATTAGCTAGCAATTCTTATGGAATAAGAATTTCTAGCTAATAACAATCACAATAGTATCATAATCATATTAAATATTGCTATTTTTTAATTAAAATTGGAAACTTTTTATTGTTTTAATATTTTTTACTATAGTATTACTATTTATTTTTATTTTTAAGAGAACAATATAAGTTTTAAAATTACACATCTTAGGATTGTATAAGTTAGGATTATGTGTATGATATTATCTAGGTAAATCCAAGTATTATAGTATAGTAACATCATAATGAATATTAAAAATAATTATATCTTACCTAAAACAATATCTTTCTAAAAAATCACCCAAAGGAATATCATTACAACCATAAAAGTCCATATTTACAACCCTGAAGCAAATTAATTTTTTGTTAATTATTGAAATTTTTTAATTTAATAATCTTTGAAATTAAATAATTAATTTCAAATGCTTCATAAATTACAATTATTAAAATTAAGAATAAAATAATGTATAGAGTAACTAGGGGTATTATGGAATACCATTTCGTTTTTATAATTTATAAAATATTCTAAAAAAGCTTACATAATTTATCATGTGCTATTACCTTCTATGGATATTCCGATATAACATATTTAAATATGGTTGCCATAGTTTATATATCTATCATGTAATTTGAAAAATTATTTAAAGGTGCAAAATTCTATATTGCCCAATAGGTGTGGGTTAAATGAAATAGTAGGCCTATTCAATTTTACAAATAATTAGAAAAACAGTATTTTCTTCCAGGTACTTTCCAAGTATCTCTTGGAAGAAAATACTGTTTTATTCAATATTTGTATCATTTTCTTTTGGGTAGTGAAGTTTTTCGGTTAGGTATAGTGATAGCCTATTAGAAAAAATAAAAAAGCCTTAGAGACTAGTCTAATTTAGAAAATAGTCTGATCGTATGTCTATTTAAATTTTAACGAATCATACATTAACTTAAATTATAGTAGTAGGACTGAACGTGTCAAGATGTAATAGTATTCCATATTGTCACCATCCATATGACAATATTTGACCCCAGCCTCCTCCAATAGAAGCCAAATCTCTCAAAATAGGAAGAGATATTATGAAAGCTGCTTCCTAAATACTCTTAAGAAACTCAGAAAACAATTATCATCTTACCTGTAGTCTTTGCAGATCCGATGATTTCAGATGACGCAAAAATTTTTGTATTTGATGAAAACATGTTCTCTATTTTAATCTGTCATGCTTCCCACTAAGGAAACCGAAACTGAGGTGAAAGTATGTCACCACTTAACATAAAAATTTTGCATTATTATAGTTTCACAACACCACCTCCTCTATAAGAAACCATACTATTCCATATAACCTTCTCATTCCATAATACCCCCTGTTACTCTACTAATTTAATATATATCCAACTTTACATAAAAAATTTTGATATACAATATAAAATACTTTTTAAATTATCTTTATATAGGATGTAACAAAAAAGCAGTCTGCTACTTTAAAGATAGTACATCACATAGGAAGTACATCAAAATGATGAAAAAATTCCCAAATGTCCATAAATGACAATATTGAGTTATGGGCATTATAATTTTTAAGCTTAATTTTTGAGTGATCCAAAAGTTTCTCACATGGCAATCAACAGTTTGGAAATCATTGTGAATAGTCTCCTTACTTTAGCCCTATTACAGTTTATAAGGCCATACATCAAGTGCATAGCTGCCATTTCTTCAAAAATATAATGTTCCATTACAGCAACTAACATCAAATTGTCCTTTTTTAAAAATTTTTGAAAATTTAGAGAGAGATTAGATTAAAAGATTTAATCTAGAATCTAAAGGACAATTGAAGGCATTGACAACTTGATTGCTGTTGCTTGCAATAGCAATCCTTGTGGCAGGAATGAACAGTACATTTCAGGATTAACATTCTGAAAGAAATAGGCATAACTCAAATAGAAAAGTGTCACTTGTGGACCTATGTTCATAGGAATTTTTCTCATCATTTTTGTGTATTAGCAGTACATTTCAGGATTAACATTCTGAAAGAAATAGGCATAACTCACACAGGCATAACTCAGGCATAGAAATAGGCATAACTCGCACTGAAAAGTGTCACTTGTGGACCTATGTTCATAGGAATTTTTCTCATCATTTTTGTGTATTACTTATCTTTAAAACAGCAGACTGCTTTTTTGTTGCATTCTGTATAAATTCAATTTACAGTAAGATAGTACAATCCCATTCAAAATTTTCAATTGCACATCCTTGTTAAAAAAGAGGACAACACAGTTGAAACTTGATTTAAACTTCATCTCTTAACTAAAGGATCTTGTTTCTATTCAAGGTATAAGGAACAAAAAATTCCGCTAGAGGTCATATCGAAACTTGGTGAATCTCAATAACTACGTAATTATTACCAATAGAGATATGGTTCTTTGGTAAAGTTTTCTATAATAATTGTGAACTTTCGATCGGGGCTATTTTTATTAAGATGGAGGTAATGTAAACTTTTACCCAAAAGGATTACGTAACTTCGTAAAGGTAAGTCGTAGCTTATTTAAATTGATTGCATTCAATTCGGAATGATAAGATACATCTAATTCATTAAAAATATCCAATTATCTATAAAAGTTTTGCAGAAAATCGTAAAGAAACGTGATTTTGAGGCCCCAACTTTGGAGCCCCATAACTTGAGAACGGGGCCTTTGCCCCTCATGGCACTCTCACCAATTAACTCAGGAGCCCTTAATTATGGGGGAAGATAAATGGGGGGTCGAAATTCCGGTAAATTCCGCTGGGATTTTTTCTCCAGTCGTACCGAATTTTTTATTTAATCCAGCAGTTGCTGATCAGGTAAAAAGTATTGATGCTAAACTTTGTCAATAATTAAAAGCAAATTCCATTTTTCTGATAAGTGAGCTTAAATTATTTTATAGAAGAATATGAGTATTTTCATGGTCACATGGTTAGAAGTATTCATTCAATAAAGAAGTATAATAGTAGCAAAAAGACAGACTAAGCACTTTGCAGAAATAGATCTTTATTTCAGAAAGAAAGGCTTTCGACCTTTCTCAACAGGTCTTCGTCAGCTAATGTCAACCTCTATACAGAGAGCTGTGAATTTCTCCAGGTTTGTTTACATAGTTAGGGGAACATGGATGGCCAGTGACATGAGCTAAATTATTGCCCTACCAAGCCAGAGCATCTGTTTTGGTCACATACAGTATAAGGTTACATAAAATAAATTGTCTAAAATTTAAAATAATCAATACACAATAAAAATGATAATTTTTTATTATGTATTGATTATTTTAAATTTTAGACAATTTATTTTATGTAACCTTATACTGTATGTGACCAAAACAGATGCTCTGGCTTGGTAGGGCAATAATTTAGCTCATGTCACTGGCTATATACTGTATGTGACCAAAACAGATGCTCTGGCTTGGTAGGGCAATAATTTAGCTCGTGTCACTGGCCATCCATGTTCCCTTAACTATGTAAACAAACCTGGAGAAATTCACAGCTCTCTGTATAGAGGCTGACATTAGCTGACGAAGACCTGTTGAGAAAGGTCGAAAGCGTTTCTTTCTGAAATAAAGATCTATTTCTGCAAAGTGCTTAGTCTGTCTTTTTCCTATTATTAGTTGCAGAATATCTACAGCTTTAGAAGTATAGTAGATTCTTTAGAGATCTTGTTGGAAATAATATTTCCAGATTTTGCTGAAGCAGTGTTAAAATGCATCTTGGCTCCAACAAATAGTGAAGATGGTGAAAGATTTTTCACTAAATATAATTTAATTGTAATAGAAAGAAAAACCAGAATGAAAGATAATAATGTAGAAATTTATTCTATTGGATCATTTTATTAAATAATTTGTAAATAATTGAATGACTTTTTCACCAATTTAAAAGAAATTATTTTAGATGTTAATTGAAACAAATTGAATCTTTTGGGATGAAGATCTCATTACAGATGTACAGTTTTATCTTTGTAATTTTATTGAAGATCTACTTGTTAATGATTACTGAAGCATAAATTTCTTTTTCATTAACTCCTTGAGGTCTGTTGATATGTATATACACTATGGAAGTGGAATAAAAAATGATAAAAAACAATTAAAAAAATTCAATCCTGATTTACTCAATGCAGCTACTGCAGAGTGGTTTTTTGTGTTTATTGGGTAAAAATATGTACCTCCAATGATGAGTCCTAAATTTTTCAACTGCTAAAATTTGTTGTTAAATTACATTTTAAAGATAGAAAATTTGAATGGGTTGTATTAGTAGAATTCGATTAATTTCCATTGAATCTTATTGATTCTGCTTTCTATTCAATTTCAGTAATCATATTTTGATTTTGGGATGAAATAAATTTATTTTAATATTTTAAGTAAAACATGAAATTTTAGTATGATGAGCTCTAAAATTTGTAAAATTGAAAAAATGTTGCTGATAATATAAAAATATTGATTAATTCTGTTAAAATAAACAATATTGTTACTTATTTGTTCATGTATTGCTTTATTGTGAGATAAGATTTTAACCAGGCTTTTTGAATTAAGGATGGAAGTAGAAATTTTTAATAGAAAAAAATAATCCTTTAAGAATTCATTTATCTGATGTAGAATGGGTTGCTATAAAAATTATATATAAAGCTATATAAAAAAAATTTACCTGGATTATTAGCTAAACTAGCTAATGCAGCAAGACTTTGTAAATTAGCTGCATTTATATCTAGAATAAAATAAAAATTTTAATTAAATTTTTAATCATTCAGTTTAATTATTAAATTAATTCTTATTTGAAAATATTATTTATAATAAATATTTTATAATTATAGATATACCCTACTATAACATATCAATTTGGATCAGAAAATTTGTGAATAAAGTGCACGTATATTAAGTGAATATATGAATTAAATTATAAAGGCTTAGATGGTTACAGATTAAAGGTTGATATGCATATCTAAACCTAATTTTTGAAGCATCATATATTTCCAAATTTGCTTTTTGGATCATCAAGGTTCCTTAGCATAATAAACAGCTTAGCAATCTTAGACTTAATGTTAGAAGGCTTTTCAATACAGCTAAAAGGATGGCTGAATAGAACACATATAGTAGTAGGATGACTAGTACTTATGAGGACTCACTTTTTCATAGGGCAGTTGGATCTCAATGGACATGTTTATCATGCCACAAGGGAGGATTGGGATCTTGTTAAGAGTGTGATCAATCAATCAAATATCAGATGGGCTATAAGTAGCATTAACCCTTCAAGATGTTATTTTGCCAGTATTTTTACAACAGGGCAATGATCTTTTGGCCTCACTTCTGTGCCATGTCTTTAGGGCCTTTAGCTTTTCACTATATTTCATGATCCTGGAGGGAGATAAGGATTTCTTTCATACCTAAGCCTGGAATTAGTTCTTATATCGAGGTTAAATTCTATTGTCCTATCAGGTTAACATCATTCTTATTAAAGATGATGGAAAAGCTGGTGGATAATTTGTTAGAAATGGGGTTTTAATAAAGTCTCCTTTTCATCGCAGTCAATTTGTCTATCAATTGGGCAAATAGACTGTAAATGAGGTTGTATCACTCATTGAAAGAGCATGTATATTCTACTTTAACTCTTTAACCCCTGCTTTAACTCTTTAACTATATTAATCATACTTTCAAGCACTTATTGCAGTTGAGGATAATCATAAACTTTTTATTCAACATTTAAAAAACTAATGTTTTTGTATGGCATACCATCTTCAGATTATACATTTAAACTCAATTTCAAATCTGAAATTGAGTTTGAATGTATAACCTGAAGATGGTACACTGTATCGAAAATGTTAGTTTTTTAAGTGTTGAATAAAAGTTTATGATTATCCTCAACTGCAATAAGTGCTTGAATGTATGATTAATGGTATGTATTGAGAGAGCAGTTTGATACATGGAAAGTGCCTTAGAGGCAATTTCCTTGTATCAAATTTTGGTATTCAAGGGATTTTTGATTCGACTTCTCTTCAACAATTTAGCCTTACAACAAACAGACATGGAATCTCTGTTCAACAATTATTCATTGGATTGATTCCATTCTGATGCATAGAGTTGTTTATAGTACACTCTATGAGGAGGAAGTTAAGATATTCAGAGAGAGAGATTGTCCACAGAAAAAGTATTTTCTCTCTTTCTTTGGTGCCTTGTAGCAAATGATCTTTTAACTACAGTCAAAGGGTTTCATCATCATTGGCTATACTGTACTTTTTACACTTTGCTATCTTAAAGAAGAAAGTTGATGGGACTTATAGAACCATCAATCTTTGGCAAAAAGTTAGTTTTCTATTGAAGTCAAATACCTTATTGTTATGTTAAACAAGGGATTGACTAGGAAACCATATACAGATTTTATTGCTGCGAAGGCTTATAAGGGCCCTATGGGCTTGTAATAGTATTTTGAGTAAAACATGGAGATTTAACTTTTTAAATAATAACTTCAAGGGAACTATATCTAAATAAACCTAAATTATCAAGCCAAATCATCATCTTCATGGTAGAGATCTCCAAGCTTGTTGACCTTAAACTGGTATGGGTGCCATTCTAACACCAAAAAATTGTAAAATCACTCTATAATCTTCTTTAATAAATCTTTGATTTGTTTTACGTTGTCTCTGAATCCATTTTAATCAGGAAAACTACTTTTCTTCCAATCCTTACCCATAAGTCCATGAGAGCGCTAGTATCCTCTTCGTGGTAGAGATCTCCAAGCCTGTTGACCTTAAACTGGTATGGGTGCCATTCTAACACCAAAAAATTGTAAAATCACTCTATAATCTTCTTTAATAAATCTTTGATTTGTTTTACGTTGTCTCTGAATCCATTTTAATCAGGAAAACTACTTTTCTTCCAATCCTTACCCATAAGTCCATGAGAGCGCAAGGCCTAAGATGTCATTCCGTTAGGTCAGTTAAGCCGAAATATCCTCATGGAATATTTTTATCTGGCGGCAGCCACGAAGCCACCATCATCACAGGCTGACCAACACCCATGATGGGGTCAACCGGAACGTTGAAGGATGAGTTTTAATGGTCTATGATGGGGTCAACCGGAAGATTGAAGGATGGGTTTCAATGGTCCGTGGGTCAACTGGAAGATTGAAGGATGGGTTTCAATGGTCCAGACCCAGATCCCTCCTAAAAAATTGGAGGAGTTGGACCCCGGATCCTCCAGAATGGTAAGTCACAGCTTTACCACGCAGCCATCCGAGAGGAGTTGGACCCCCGGATCCTCCAGAATGATAAGCCACAGCTTTAACACGCAGCCATCCAGCCACAACTATACCACGCAGCCATCCGGCTGATCTGCCATTCGGTCAGTCCGCGGGTCCCACAGTTTGTTCTGTGAAGTGTTCATTATCCGAACATGTGTTCGTTAACCGAACATAAAAATCTTTCAAAAAAGTGTTCGTTATCCGAACTGTTCTTTAATCGATCACCCACTGTATATTATCTACAAAAACATTGAAAAAGTATATTTGATCTGATATTAGTTGATACATTTAGGGGTTGAGCCCAAACGATTTACCAGTAAAATTATCAATAAATTCACATATATTATGATCATTCCTTCATACAATCAAAATATCGTCTACACAGCAAACATAAATCTTATCAGTATAATATATTTAGGAATACATTTCTCTTCTTTAAAGAGGATAGCAAGTTTGACCATTACTCCGGCCATTGGTCATTTATAAAATTTGTTCTAAAACTGAAAGTATTATAAGTCAGCGTTTCTCAACTGCCGGTCTGGCGGAACGGCACCAGTCCGTGGAGAAATTTGACCAGTCCGCGAAGAATTTTTACCTGTCCCCATTAAAAATTTTTTATTCAAAACCAAAAAAATATTAATAATTAAATTTTAATTTATAAAATTACGAAATGTAAAAACATCTGCAAGAACCAGCTCGCATCTCGACTGCTAACTCGACGGGCCCCTAGAAAAATAAACAGGAGGAGAGGGTGAGAGGGAGAAAGCGCAAATTTCAGTTAGAAAGGAAGATAGAAGCTACTGGATGCAGTGGATTTCCCTGTGTCTTATTTTAAAACTACAATGTATATAATTGTTACACGAAATAAAAATATTTTTAACTAATTTTAAATTTAAGTAATTTATGATTAGCACGGCACTGAAGACAAATTCCTATAATGCATAATGTTCGGGAAAGTACATATGTCACTTGTTTACTTCTCGCAGTGTTATGATTTCATTTATTTCTAGACGTTCGTGACAATGTGTTTAACTGGATCTGGCAAATATAAAAGTAAGTTATTTATTTCTAGATGTTCGTGACAATGTGTTTAACTGGATCTGGCAAATATAAAAGTAAGTTTATTGATAATTTTTAATACTTATATAGGCGCATATAAAAAAAATATTGTTTTAGTAACATGAATCGTAAACAAGGCACACTATTTCATTTTTTGAATACCAGTTCAAGCATGAATGAGTCTACCTGTCAGTAGCTCACCCAACTTTTGGATGCGTGTGCTCTTGGGAAGGGGACTTGCTTAAGGGTTATTCCTGCGAAAGACCTATCCAAGCCCGTGATGATGGCATACCGCATTGCGGATACCCACTCATGGGATGTGAACCAATACTTTTTGGCTCGACTCCAAACCTATAATCCAGGATTCAAAACTGAGAACTGGAGGGTTTTGGGTTGAAGCAAGGATGTGAAAGGAAGCACATCATTTTGATGATCGATCTTGCTTTGGCTAAAGTCATCACCATCAAAGCAGCCAATTTTAAGGCTCTTTCTAGGGTCAATGAAGGGACCTTTAAGGTGCTTTTGGATCCTAATTCCAAGTCGGAATGACCAATAGCTTCAGTGATTGCCCCTGCAAAGGGGAATGAACTGGTCAGGCTCGCCGACAAGGATTGGGTTTCCGAAGGTGCCTCTGGATCTTCTGGTGCCTAATCTATGAAGGGGGGCATGGAAGTCTGCCCACCTTAGGTACCTGTAGTGTCATGTGGGTTTCCGAAGGTGCCTCTGGATCTTCTCGTGCCTAATCTATGAAGGGGGGCATGGAAGTCTGCCCACCTTAGGTACCTGTAGTGTCATGGGTCTGAGGATAATCCAAATCAACCTCCAGCACTCCTAAGCTGCTTCTGCCCTTTTGGATCGGCTGCTCATGGAGGGCTACTATAACCTTGCTCTTATTCAAGAGTCATAGCACTATAAAGGCCAAATACAAGGACTTAGCTGTAAAGAAGATAAGTTGTTTTCTTTTACTTCTGAAAGTGGTCCTCAGACTTGTGTTTTTGTTAAAATAACATAAATGTTTCACCTGTCTGGGATTTTTATTCTAGGGATATTATCACTGTTTAGGTGAAGCCTGATGAGGGTGGTGTTAGTAGGGAATTTATAGTTTCCTCTGCATATTTCCCTTATGATAAAGACGAATTACCACTAACAAATGAATATATAAATTTTATCAAATCTGAAGAATTCAAAATTTATATAATCTAAATATATGTATTATGTTATATTATATTAATAAAAATCCTTTTATAGATGTAATTTTAGAATAAAAAATTCAATAAAAAATACCATTGTTTTGAAAACTAAAAATATCCCTTTCCTTTTCCTATTTTATCTTCATTTCTGAATTTTAGATCTGATAGCTCTCCTCTGAGGAACTAATCTTATCAAAAATGATCAATATTGAATTGTATCTGTCTGGAAGTCATTCAGTAAAGATAATAATCTGAATGAAATTCACATATATTATTATGATCCACTAAAGGATCAAATATCAGTTTATTATTATATCAATAATAATGGCCTAAATTTGGTTATTTTGAATTTCCAGAAAGATATAAAATTGGATAATAGGAAAAGATTCCTATAATCAATTCATTAATTTTAATTAACTTTATTTGACATTCATTTGAAACTCTGAAGTATGGAGAGGGAAATCTAGAGAATTTATTATAAATCTTAAATAAAAATATTGTATTAGTCCAAATATAAAATAAAATTTAAACAAAAGCATGAAAAATAAGGCCAATTTCTAACTGAATTTCTGAAATTCATTTCTTTAATGGAAGTAAGAATTCTGTCATCTTGAATATGGTTCTAACATGCTCAAAATATAAAGATTTATAATGCATGTTTTGTTAGACTTTTTGAGTATGCAGATATAAAATACAATCTAAATTATAATTTATATTTATAAAAATGACTTTATAATTGTTTTAAATAAATTACTGTGAAAATATCTTATTTCTCTGGAAGTTTCTAAATATCTAGGGAAAACTGAATTTATATTTTTACTGTAAATCTTGTATTTTTTATAATAAATCAAAATAAGAATTTAAGCAAAAGACAACTTCAATTTCAAATAATTTTTAAACCAAAAAAATTCTAAAAAATGGGATTTTTAAATGGAACTTACTCTTTGATCCAGCTACTAGACAAATATTGACATACAAGTTAGTCCATCATGCTACATAACCAGATTTTAAATTTATATTTGTCATAAGTTGAAATATTTTAAAAATATATCTATTGATAGACCATTACTATTATTCACTAGAGTGCAATACAAAATCACAGTAACTAACAAAAACAAAGCCAGTCAGAAAATGGATCTATTTATATATTGCCCATTATGCATTGAATAATCATGGACTCTTACCAACTGAATCATGATCTTAAATAGTTATAGAGTGAATAATATTCACAAAATTTCAATATATAGCAAAGGTTTATAATATTAAGTATTTTTAATTATATTCACATCTTTATATTTGCCAATAATTAAAAATATAACAATAATAATCTATAGATTGCTAAAGTTTGGATTTTTGTAAATATTTGTGTAAGTGATTGCATGAAGGAGCTTATCAAATACATACCAAGGACTAACACAAAAACTTGGTGCATTATTAGAACTGTTAGAATAGCTGCAGAACAAAATAGCCAATCTCTGATGATTATATGCACTCAATGCATCTACCTAAAATAAAAAAATTAACTTTTTATAAATAAAAATATTAAATTTTATTTATTAAAAAATAAAAAACAACATACTTTTCTTTCCCAAAATAATCCAGCATTTGTCAATTCTGATTTTGTTGTACCTGCTGTTCCCATTGCAAAAGAATCACCTCTGTTTGCTAATTTTTTTTCTTTTTCTTTCATTGAAATTTCATGAGAACACAGTTGTCTAATTCTACCTCCACGTGCTCTAAAATCTGCTAATAATGTTTGTGTTTGAATAGAATCTTGAAATGTTGTTGTCAATTTAGTAAATAAAAATGGATGAATTGGCAAAATTTCAATATTATCTTGATTGACATTTGTTACAAAAGATTGTATAGATACTTCTTCAATATCAATGTACTGATTCTTTTTCCCACTGCCTTCTAATTCTTTCAGAAACTGTTCAGACCAATATATTTCATCTGGAAAAAATCGACGAAGTTCACAATTTCTCCCATTTTCTGTTTCTAAATAAGGTACAGAAATTTTGATGTTTGGAGAAATACATAATACAACATCATCTAAAGCTTTACGAAACTGATTGGAAAATGGAAGAGAAGCAACATGGAGACTGCTGCCATGATGATGAAATATAGAATCATCTTCAGATTGTAAATAAGATCTTAATGGATCACTGAAATCTTCAATGTATTTTGATTCCTTTTTCTTATGCATATCTTCTATATTTTCTTTTAATTTAATATCAACTTCTGGATTTTTGACATTTTTTAAATTCAAAGTGGTAGGTCTAGAAGAAAATTTTAAATTATTAAAATTTGTAGTGCATTCACTTCCCATATTGGTTATCTTTTTGTTAATTTCTGCATCATGATTTTCATGATTCCTGTTTATATGTTCTGATGATTCAATAAGAAGAGAAAGTTCATCAGGAAGGGAAGGAGGCATTGCAAATTCATCCATTAAGAAAGAACGTTCTAATTGCCAATTATAAGCAACATAAACCATAAAGTTGGTTATCTGTTTAACCTAACAATAAATAAATATTTTATAAGTTAAGATATAAACAAATTAAGCATAAAGATATAAATTAAAATATGCATGATAAAAAAATGGTAATTCTTTTATAAATTTTTCTTATATTGCATTTCTTTTCTTTATAATTAGAAAAAGTTTTATTTTGAAACTATAATTAATTTTATGATAATATAGTATTTTCAGTCAATTTATGCTGCTTTCATCATGCCCAATAACTATACAGATAAATTACTGAATCAAATGAATGTTCAGCAGTAACAGCATAAAAAAAAATTCTCTTTAATGCATTCAGTTATACAGTAAAATATTAATAATTCATTACTCTTTCTTTTGTAATCTTTTATAAGTTGTCACTCTTTTTGGAAAAGTAATTTATCCTAACACTCTTGGGTAAAACAATTCTCAGAATTAATGATTCATTAATGCCTTTTCCTAATCTAGAAATATTTAAGTTTTCCATCTACAGGAGAATTACATAAAACTTGTGTTCTTGACAATATTATCCAAACTGAATTTATTTATGCAATAAAATTTAAAATTCAAATTAAATAAGGGCTACATCTCTAGAACTAGAAAAATTTTTCAAGGGAAACATTGAAAAATAAATATAAATAGGCATATTTCATTTCATAGATCATCACAATATACAGGGGATCTGCAACTTACAACAGTCCAAATTATGATTTCCATAGTTACAATAATCACCATTAATGATTTTCCAATAATGACAGCCAATTGACCAGATAGCTGAGTAGTTGCCAGCACAGAAAGCTGTCATGTTTCCATCATGGAATATTTGTATTTAATTTCTAGCTCTCTTATCTACAGTTTTTTTAATGTCCAGGCATAATCTATTTAATCCTATCCTTTATCTGACTACTCACTATTACCATGGATGTGGCAGCCTTTGGTGAGCATTGGAATTGCTCAGCTGCTTAATATTCAATAAGAAGGAAAGTAGTATATAATACAAAAAATGGAGGCATGCTGATCTCCAATGTTTTTTTTATATATATATATAAAAGTTAGATGATTTCATTTAAAAATATTTCCTGAAATGTCCACAGTAAAATTACATATAATGAATTAATTCACTTATCTGAATTCAAACTTTTTGATGGATTTAGCCTGGGAGTTGATCCATCTATGGTAAAGTCCTGCTAACTCTACCATAGATGTGGGAAGTTCATAGTTAGACTTAGAGAGGACTCCACTGATTGGGAAGTAGCATTAAAAAAATAAATGCTTATTTTGCTAGAAACCTGTTTTTTTTGTACGAAGTTTAATTCCACTTCCCACCCTATGGATACTGAACAGCAGAATATTTCAATGTCCACAACCCTAGTGGGGTCAGCCTTTGAGTGAGGATGGGATTCAATGGGCCACTCAGACTCTTTATAAAAAACACTGGATGTATGGGACATGGGAATTGAACCCAGATTCTTCAGGGTGGAGGCACAGTACAATTCCATTGCAGCAATCTGACCAATGTTAGAAACTAGTTAGTTCATTTTGAATTAAACTGCTGAAATACACAGGATACATATGGCAGCAGCAATCTTCAGAGTACCCACAGGCTAGCCAACACCATAGTGGGATCAATTGTTGAATGATAGGATTCAATGGACCTGCTAGACCAGGATCCCTCCTGAAACACTGGATATGTAAGAATTGAGAATTGAATTCAGGTCTTTTAAGATGATAAACAATTGCTTTACCATGCGGCTATCTGGCCAATACTAGAAACTTGGTCACACAAAAATAACTTTAACATTCCATCTTTGTTTATATATGGTATTTTATTCATTTTTACTTACATAAAATGCTAGTAGTCATGAGATACACATTTTCCTTGTTTTAAATGATAAACAACATTTATTCAATATTACTGTGAATTAATACTTTTTTAAAGCATATTGAATATTCTGAGTTCTGGTAGCTATGGAACTTTATCTATAACATTGTGGCATGGAAAATCGTGTTCCAAGTTATGATGGATTCAAACTAAAATCAAAATTTTTGAATGCAACTCCATCATTTATTGGGAATCTTGTATCTTAAAAATATGTAAGTAAAACTTTTATCAATATTAATTAATATTATAATAAATTTTCAAAAATATAACCTTTCAAATGATCATATCATCTTTCATATAATAAAATATTTTAAATAAATATAAATTTTTAAATTTTTGTTTTTCATTATATTATTTTAATTAAATAAATATAAATTTTTAAAAGTTTGAATATTACCCTCTTGTAATAGAATCATATAAAAATTTTAACCTTATTACATGTATAGCTTGTTATAAAAAATAGCAATCATCTAAAATTTGAATACAGTAATTCTCCAATTTATGAAAATAATCAAGACAAAAACAATTTTTAATAATTCTAATTTTAAGTAAATTGGAAAAATAATTTTTTTTTATAAAAAAATTCTAGATCAAATAATCCCAGGAAAAGATGAATAATTTCATGATATTATGGTGCAAGATTTTTTTCTTTACTAAAAGGGAAACAGCACTGCATGGAACAATATTGTATTAGGAATATCATTCATGCAGGAATATATTTAATATCAACAAAAAATATATAATATAAATAAATCAAATAAGATAAATTTTTAAATGTTATAAACCAATACCTTTTATTATTATTATATCACATTATTTTTATTCATTTAAAATACTAATTTTATATTCGGTAGAAACAAGCAATAATATTGTAAACATTTTCAATTTTTTATAAGAAATTTACAATAGTAGTAACCAGCAGGGGAATAGTGTCAAAATATCAATAGTATACTGCCCCCTTGGTGGTATTGTTTTATTTTATCTGTAAAATTCCATTTATTCACATTTTTATGATAAATAAAAAAATTTTAAGTTACAATAGTTATTCAAAATTTTCTATGTAAAATCAGTTTACATAAGTTATGTATTATATAATTCAGGGGAGGCTGTATTTCCTATGTTTTGTTCTGGAGTCATTTTACAGATGGCATTTGAGACTGATGGTGGAAAATAATCATACAGGCTATTTAAAATATAATTAAAATCCTTTTAAATGAGTATGTTATTTATATATGACAAAGTTTCAGAGATATCAACAATTACTAATGTGACAATTACAAATATTAATGTTTTCAAAAACCACTATTCTTTTTTGAATGGCTTGTAATAAGACAATTTAGTATCTTCAAAATTAATATGCATATAACAACCAAAACAGTATATCCATCATCTCATGAGGAGTACTTAATGAAAAAACATCCTCCAATTTCCTATTCCAACATTTCCAATTTCCTAATTGGAACATTTCCAATTTCCTAAATACTTAATGAAAAAACATCCTCCAACAGTTCCTACACATTTGACCAACAGTCAGTTGGCTGAATGGACAATTAGCAGAATAGACATATAATTTATTTTTATTTCTTCCTTTTTTATTTATTATTTGTTTATTTGCTTTATAAAACAAACAATTTAACAGAACTCAATCCAATTTCTATCATACATGATAGAAATTATATGGCATCCTATTACAATGTGAAAATATGATAAATTTGAGAGGTTCCTATCTGATTTAGATACATGATAGAAAATGTATAGTATTCTATTGAAATATAAAAATATAATAAATTTGAGATGTCCTTGCAATATATGAGAAAATTGAAAGGGTGCTCTGGAATGTTTTATCATATTATCCTAGGACAGTTAGGCTTAATGATGGTACAGATGTGCTCACTTGATAACTTCGAATTTTATCATATAATGAAAGGGTCATCTCAAATTTATCATATTTTCTCATTGCAATAAGGCAACATATAATTTCTATTATACAAGATTGAAATCAGATAGAGAGCTATCATAGCATTTGTTTTAAAAAAGTAAATATATTACAACAAACAAATAAAAATAACAAAAAATACAAAAAAATTAAAATAATAAAAACTGATAAATAATAAATAAAAAATAAAAAAGGAAGAAATAAAATAATAAAATCAAAAAACTTATATGTCCATTCAGTGAATTGCCTGTTCAGCCAAATGTTATTGAAATGTTTGTTGGCCATCTGTCCAGACATGTATAAAACATCACATTAGCAGGTTTCAATTTAAAAAATTTTTCATTTTATTAAATAATAGTAACATTTTCAGCTCTATAATAAGCCCTCATCAGTCACATAAACTATCAAACTAAAAGAAAATTGAATCTAAATTATAGTTCAGGTCCATTTACATGTAGACACATCATGGAAGTGAAATAAAAAATGATAAAAAAGGTTTAAAAAAAATTAAATCCTAATTTAATTAGTGCAGCTATTGTGATTCAGTAATTTTGCAGTTATTGGTTGAAAATATGTCTCTGAGACGATGGTTCCAAAATTTTTCGACTGCCAGAATTTTTTTAAATTATTTTTTACAGATGATGTTTTGAATGGATTTTATCATTAGAATTTAGATTATTTTTTTATTCAATCTTATTGGTTCGCTGGCAATCGAAAAATTTTGAATGGATTTTATCATTAGAATTTAGATTATTTTTTTATTCAATCTTATTGGTTCTGCATTCTATTCTATATTATATTATATCAATCTTATTCTAGTTTTGGGATGAGATTATTTTATTTTTGAAATTTTAAATAAAATGTGAATTTTTCATATGATGAGCTCTAAAATTCATAAAACTGAAAAAATATTGTTGATAATACAAAAAATTAGTTAATTCTGTTAAAATAAACAATATTTTTCTTATTTGTTCATTTTTGCTTTATTTTTACTGATCAATACATAAAAAACAAGAAAATCCAAACAAACACCTTAGGCTATTTAAAGGAGCATGACACTTTTATTGTTTTATGGCAGCAAATCATTTCCCAAGATGTTGCAGCCATGCCTTCTTTACTGCACTGCATGTAGTATATTAGGTGTAGTCTGTCAATAAAGCATCTTCAGGAAAATTAGATCAAAGTAAAGAATATTATAGATGTTTATGTATGAAAGGAGATGATTTTCTTATATGTTGGGTTTTTGATATAAATTCAAAAATTTATAAAAAATTAAAATAAAAATTATTAAATAGAAGAAAAAACATAACAAATAAATTTTATTAAAAATATGACAATAGTTTAAGAAAAGTATACCAATAAATATATTTTATTAATAATAATGACAATATTTCAATGAATTTATGTTACTTTTCAAATACTTATATAATGTAACTTTGTTAATGAAAATTTGCATAATACTGCATTTTTATTGATAATTTTTAAAATATCTGATATTCTTCATTCATAGCTTCTTTTATACAGAAGACTTACTGCTATCAAAAAATAACAAATATTTCATTGGATGGATAAGATTTCATACAAAATAATTTTTCTTCTTCAATCTCATATAAAGAATGAAAAGTTGCGAAAAAAAATAAAATTCAAAAAAATATTCACACAGAATGAGAAAAATTTCAAAAGATTTCTGTGAAAATTAAGCAAGATTTCACAATATGAATTTTTTGCATATTATTAGCTTAATTTCCAATACAGTGGTGCCTTGGTTAATGACAGTAATCTGTTCCAGGATTACCGTCATTATCCAAGATGCGATTCCTATAAGATTTAATTGAAAATTGATTAATTTGTTCCGTCTCCTCCATATAACCATAGTAAATATTAAAAATTCAAATAAAACTCATTTAAAATGTCCTAAAAATATGGAAAATATCATTTATTTATTATATTTGCTACAAAAAAATTAACATTAATAAAATGAATTATTCATGAAAACAGATTTTAATCATCAATCTTCACCAGAAGGACAATTGGGCTCAGTTCGGAATTTTTTGTCAAACGAAACTGTAAGCACTCATTAACAGCTTATAGATTCAACGATTATTATATAGATGAGATTTGATTTTGCCTTACTGATTAGCAGTTTATAGATTCAACGATTATTATACAGATGAGATTTGATTTTGCCTTTACATGGCAAACGAACAGTGATACACACTCGCCGATTTATTGTCTATATGAACCAATACATAAAAAAAATAAATGCTTAAATAGTCATTTTCTTCATAAAATGCATTTATAACCACAAATTTTAAAATAAAGCACAGTACACTACAAGGAAAAACAATATACGGAAAATGTAAACAGCTGGCTATGATTAGTCAAACATACCTGAGCTTTGCCTCGTGGCTGTTCTCTATTTGACAATGTCTTCCCACGCATGGATGAATGAGATCGCAAAAAAGGGGGATTTAGATCAGATAAAGGTTCAGTTAATCATAAGTTGTTAACCAAAGCCTGTGTCATTAACCAAGATTTTTTTCTTACAGCCACTTGTCGTTAACCAAGGCACCACTGTATAATGCAGACTTTAAGAGGTTATATAATAGATGGAAATAAATTATTGAATAAATTATTAAAATATTTCAATTTTAAACAATATTCACTAGAGATTTTTTGTTATGATATGTTTTATTATGAGGAATCAATAATAAACAATCCATAATGTTTTATTATGGATTCCCCTAGAGCAATCATACTCAACCTTTTTTTTTCCTGGATCACATACATTTGTTTGCTACATCAAGTAGGGTGCAACATGCTATAACAGCAGTTGACACAACACTTTGTTATTGTTGCAATGATTTCTCAAAGAAAGCTAATTTTTCACATCTTATTAAAAATCCATGAGCAAAAGTGTCATTTAATGATTTATGTTTCATGGTAAAATGATGATCAATGTTATATTTTTTTTAAATGATACTTTCTTGACAAATCAAACGCATTGCTGAATTTTTTTATTCAACACAACATGATATTCCTCTTCCCAGTTATCTTGAAACATTCTATTTTCATCATATATTTTTCATTTGTTATTTCAAGACATCATTATGGGTGTTTAAATTATAATTTGATATAAAATAATATGTTACAAAACAACTACAAGTTTTTCGAATTACTTTTGATAAACAAAACTATAATACTTATTTATAAATATTATAAATAAGTATTAATATGGGATATATATAGTAATTTATAAATCACTATAAATCCCTTATAATAAACGAAACAATCACTCCTGTAAATATGTACATTTAACCTACACCCATATAACAAATGTAACCAATATATATATATATATACATTATAAAATAGTACTGCACTTGTTACGGAATAATATTTGTTGTGAAGCAAGGAGTGAGAAGGCAGATAAGGCTGAACTCACATTTACCACAACAGAACCATGCCACGACTGCAAAATGGTGGTTGTTTATGGTCATAAATTTAATATAGAAATGCATATTATAGCTCACATGGACCACTAACTGAAGTTGGTTTCAACAGTTGTTGCAACGTATGGACGATATCACCAGAGCCGTAACTAGGGTACGCAATGCCTGTGGCAAGGGTGAAACTTGTGCCCCCCATTTTTTTCATTTAAAGATAATAATGCTGAAACTGGATTATCTCCATCAAAATGAAATCAAAATGAGTTGATTTTGAATCTGCTGTAAAATATTTGTTCGAATGAGCAAGAATAGATTTGTACAAATCCTTTTTTATTACTTTTCTTTAGGCCTTTCCACTGAAGAGGGCAAACCCAATGAGTCATTGTAAACTTTTACTTTATCAATAAGAATAACGCTCCTTCTTGACCTGGAGCCTTTTTTTAAGGTACAACTTGGCAACTCTTACCCATGATTACCTCTTTTAAGAAATAAAATGAAAGAAATACATAAAGCTATGTCTGAGACCGTTTATCAAAAAAAGTCATTTGCCTGCAAATAATGGAAATCAATTAAAAAACTTGTGCTTCTAATCAAGCTGCGCCCATGGCGAATGCCGCTTTTGCCACGCCCTAGTTACGGCCCTGGATATCACCCACAAAATTGTGCCTGTTGTTGGTTGAGCACAACTCACACATTGCAGCATGCCGACCACTAGTCACTGACAGCACTTCCTGTCAATTAGTCCATTATGACTGCACTACATATGCGCAATTGATACAAATGTTTGTTGATGTTTGGCATGAAATGGAGACCAAAAAAAAAAAAAAAAAAAGATTTTGACATGGAACTGTTTACAGAAGTGATCCACAAATGACGCCAACACAATTTATTCATCATCATAACAGCCACAACAATAATTCCTCATCCACAAATGACGCCAACACAATTTATTCATCATCATAACAGCCACAACAATAATTCCTCTTTCAAATCCACTTTGTTAAAATCTTCCATGTTTGAAGTTCGCATTGATTACAATCTGTGGTTGATGCAGACTTCAAGCGACCACTATAAATGGTTTGTGAGTGGTTGATTTCAACAACAGCACAACCACACAGTAATTACAAAATAATAGCAAATGTGTGGTACATGTAAGTTCAGCCTAAGTGTCGTCTGTGTCTTAACCATTAATTAGTTGTTGCTGTTAATTTCAAGATATTAAAAATTTAAATTCATGACTAAACGTTTTGAGCCATATGTGGCCCGCTGGCCGCAGGTTGACTATGGCGGCCCTAGAATTTATTGCTATAATTTCAATATTTTTCAGTTATTAATTGATAACAGATGATATTCAGTATGATATATAGAATAAAATAAAAAATTTATGATGAAATATAAATGTTTAGTTAAATAGCATAGAAAGTGAATAAGTTTAAACCACATTGGTTGATCCTATGTTTTTGTTCTATTCTCTCAAAAAATTTGAATATTTTTGACAAAATAACTGAATTAGGGAAAACTTTTTTGAAAACTTTTGATTTAATAATGCATTAAAAGTTTCATAATTTTAAATAAAAAGTTCAAAAATTCAATCATTTCAGATTTTTAGAAGTTAATAGATACAAGAATTTCATAAAAAGAGGCCAGAAATTATAGAAAACAAAATGCACTCCATCTAATTGCATGAAAAATAACTAAATATAATAAAATATAAGCTGATCATATATTTTGTGTAATATAAAACACTAATTTTATGTAATCAAATACAGTTGATTCTCGTTATTTGCAGATTTCGTATTTTCATATTTGACTATTTGCAAAAATTTATTTGTAACCACAAAATCGATTTTTGCAGAGCTTTCGAATTTATTTGACTCCTGCTGAGCATCGAAAATACTATTACCAATGTAAACTCTCTCTTTATCTCTCTCTAATAAAGGAAGTTGTTTGTTGTCAAATGTAGTATCTGTATCATTTTGCTGGAAAAGTCTCATTACCCATCTTTGCTCATTCCACAGACTTCAGATAGACCAAAAGCCTATTCATATCATTTGCAAGTCCCACAGAAGAATATGACCCTGTAATTGAATCCAGTCTCAAATTTTGGCGCGTAATTTCCTGTTCATTTGCTCCTTATGCCGAGACTTTAGAAGATCAGAGGCAAAAAAATAACACAGACAAGGCTGACGCAGTTTTTCAACACAGTTCAGAAAGACAATATGTCAACTGACACATCAAACATCCTTCAACATCAAACAACTACGCATCAAAAATAAGATTTTATTTACTATATAGTTAATGTTTTAAAAACTACTGTATATAGTACTGTAACAGTGCATATACTGTAATTATTTTTAATTATTGTAATAAACATTAAATAAAGTGTCTTTAAACAGAAAAACATACATAAACCAAGGATGAAAATGTTAGGTTCCTGCGAACCTAACTCTATATTTCCCATAGGCGCAATGGTTCAGTATTTACAAAGAATTTACAGAATGTAACTATCACAAATAACAAGAATAGACTCTTTATTCAATAATTCAGGACTACAATAATCTCCTGATTTATGTTGACTTGTGCTATGTTATTTTGCACTTATGTTGTTTTTCCAATTTATTAATCAAAGTGCAGATATTCATCTCTACATTGTATTACATTGATCTTATGTTGTCCATAAATTGATATCTAAGCTGTAAATAATTTTTATCACACATACAGGTTATCTTCTTGTATCCAAACTCATTTGACTAATTCAATCTATTGAACTAGATAATCCTTTTCCATCAGAGGATGAAGGATTGGATTTGAATGATTCTATTCTTGATTCTCTGATGGAAAGCTAAATTACTCAATTGATTAAACAGAAGTTCAATGCTAAAGATATGGAAGGAAATGCAAAACAGGAATGTGAATGTAAGGAGAGAGAGGACAGAAAGTTAGTTATAACAAATCTTAGTTTAACTTAAGAAAAAGGAATGAAAAATTAATGAATTATTCTTTAGTATATGATAAAAAAAATATGATTTTTAATAGCATGCATAACGACAAGGATAGGAAGGATCCTTCAAAAAAGAAAGGAATTTATGTTATACCATGGAAGAATAAAAATCTATAGACAGCAGAGGAGTATGTGGGATATACAAATAGAAGTTTAAAAGTTAGGATAAACAAACATAAAAATGATATTAGAAAAAAAGCTATTACAACGGCTTCAGCACAGTGGACTAGTATTTACAATTTGTACATAGAATAGAATAGGGCCAAAGTGGTCAATGAAAGTAATAACTATGATGAAGGAAGAACAGCTTAAGTAATAAAGATTTATAAGGAAAAGAAATTAGGTAAAAATATGATTAACACCATAGCATTAGAAGACAAAGATTGCATTACACTGGTATGTAAAAACATTTATGGTCATCAGAGCAATTTAATTTTTTAATCTGTAATATTGGAAATAAGGCATTATTCTTTAAATAGTTTTATTGTATGATAAGTTTTTAGTTGCATATAATTATTTATGTATATTGTATTTTCTAGCTTGTAATGTAATGTCAACTATATTATGTTATATAGCTTAATGAGAGTTACTATGGAAACAATGATTGCAACGATTTAAAACAAGATATTGGGTTACTAAGCAACAATACTTATTCATTTGGCATTAATCATAGAATTGTGTGTGTTTTAAACTTAGTTTTTTGATGTTATTTATATTTAACATATATGTATAGTATTTTTATTATTTATATTAAGACTTAAGCAAAGTTGAATATGCTGAAAGTATTCTCTGTTGTGGCAATAAATGTTTAAGATGTTGAATTCTTATAATGAAGTGCTCAAATTTGATTATGTTATTGACATTCAAAAGTAAAATGTTCTTTAAGAATTTGATTTTAACCTGAGTCTGTGACGATAATGATTTTAAAATTGATTGAAAGGCTTGGATTCATCAAAGCTTCAACAATATCCTTAAGGACATTGACTTGAATGAACAATGAGCAGTAGAACAACAAGGCAAAGAAGAAAGAGAAAATGGGTTTGCTTTTACGAGATTCTGAGAGAGGAAATGTACATACCTTACAAAATTCAATATTTGATTTCCTTAAAACAGTGGACAAATACATATGACCCTTCACTTACAACAGGGGTTGAACCAAACTTTGCTATAAGTCAGAAATGCCCTAAATTTATGGATTCCCATTGCCAACCTATAAACTTATTACTACACTCCATTTTATCATAATAAACTTAATGATCTCAAAAAGGATGCTTTTCATATATCAGACCCTGATCAGATATATCTGGTCAGGGATTTGAACCCTTTGTCAATTACATTGTAATTGCAGAATTTATTGATAACATTATCATCAAAAATACAAGTGGTCATAAGTTGAGAACTGTATAAGAATTAGGAAAATAACAAATTTTTGATAATTACTGAAAATAAATTTTTATGCATTTTTCTATTCTAAAAGTCACTTTATAATTTGCTAAATGTATGGTAAAATTGACAATTATAAAAATATTTAGTAAAAATGATTTAGAGATTAATGAAGATTTTTTACAAAATATCTTCATTAATCTCTATAGTTACAGAATCAAGCTAAATCAAATACTTACAGTCAAATTAACCCCTAGTGTTAAACTCTGAATTAAACTTTTTAATTTTTAATAATTAATTTTTAAATTTGAACTAAGGTGACGCCATCTAGTAATTAATAATTAGGCTATAATTTGTAAATTAATTTTCCAAAATAAAATTTTACCACTGCACCAGAATCGAACTGGGATCTTTGGGCTAGCGCCCCAATGCTTACTAGTTAGAGCAGGGCTGCCCAACGAGTCAATCGTGAGCTATCAGTCGATCTCGACAAGCTTTTTAGTCTATCGCAAGCCTCCAACGATCCTCCGATCAACTCACTTGTTAAACTTCCAATTTACAATACGTAGTAGAGGCGGTCTGTATTTTTGTTGAAACTAGAAAAGTGAGGTTATTCCTACATGTTTTTGTTTTTTGTGTCTTTTATCATTTATTAAGTAATAGCAGATCAGATCAATCAGGGTAGAATATAATAATATATCAAAAACAATATAAGAAAATTATTTTGGTGAGTAAGCAAAAGTTTGTTGAGCAAATGTGTTTACATGTTCAAATGTCTTTTCTTTCTTTATTATATTACTCAGGTCC